>JACXGK010003177.1:0-47112 GCA_016801125.1 Novumbra hubbsi | reverse complement strand
GGACACAGAGACAAGACACACAGGGGTTTAAGTAGCCAACTACATTAGATGCAGCTGGCGGGTAATCAGGAAGGGTGTGTTCACAGGACATGGGAAAACAGGACATACGAGTACGATGGCACCTAAAAGGCCGGTGACGTCGAACGCCGGGGTGCGACGTGATCAGGAGAGGGCACGGCATCAGGAGGCGCCGTGACAATTAGTTTGGGCTGATTACTGATTATAGGACTCCCGAATTCCCTGATGGGCCTTTACTGATGGGGTAGCCTGGAGGAGCAGTGACATTGTAAGCACTTGTGAATTCATGTTCTCCAGTTTCATGGTTGTAATGCCATCAATGAAGGAACTGCCTCTGCGCTTTTCATTTGCATTGACACAACACACAGCTTTTAGCTACTGTGTCACAAGTAGTATCTGTTGGATGACAGAAGAAATGTTTTCTTTGGCGCGTGTATAAAATATTTTTTTTCTATCTATGTAGTCTCCATAATTTACTCGCCAAAGACAAAATGTACCCGCATTTGGCAACTGGTAAGTGCTATTTTTGGACCCTGCTGGTATGTAATAAACACAACACTGATTCATTTTTCCCGTTGTGCCTTTTAAGTTCATTTGTTCCCAGGTTGTAATGAATGAGCATCAGGAATATAAAATAATTAATGATGTCAACCTTATTTGCGGTTTTATTGAGGAAGATCCACAGACCAGAAAAAGCACCGTCACTCCACCTCACCCAGGTTTCACAGCTGTGACAGTCAGTGTGCTACCAGGCCATGCAATAAAATCTGAGATCCAGCAGCAGGAGCAAGTCCCCAATTCAGGTTTAAAGTAAAGCAAGATTAATGCAGATTAGAAATGCAGATTAATAAATATCTGTCTACCACACATTAAGTATTCGTAGAGTACTGCTTGGTCTCGTGTAGGAGCTGTACTCCAGCAGGTGGATTTCAGATAGGCCTAGGCCTCAAACAGTTCTGTGGCTATCTACTAACATATATCTAATAAAATATATAATCAAAAGATGTCATACTGAAGGAGATATGTTGTTCTTGGAGAGTACAGCTCATTCTGGCCCAGATGACATAAAATAACACGTACTGACACAAACAATAGACTTACTTGGCTGCCTTCTTGGATACTGTTTGCTTATTGACATGCTTTATTTTAAAAATAAGTTTGGGTTGTCAATCAGGATGGTGGTGTATGCAGCTGTGCAATAAATTTGTTTAGACTGGAACCATATGTCTGGAAGGTTGTTTGGCCAGACATTGAGGGTTAAAAACGGACCGTGTCCACTGGGATAGTGTGTCAAACGTTTGACCGGTCATGTTCCTATTGCTCAGCTGCAATATGTAGGCTTTTTGTGCTATGGGGTAACAGGCTTGAAGAGAATGTATTTATAAATTAAATCACAGATGTCTCATGTTACTCTACTCCTACGGATTTTCTCGATGCTCTGCTGCCCTGTAACAGTTTTCATCAAGAGGTTTTGGTACAGAAAGGCCATTACACCTTGAACGATAATTAGTCATTTTAATTAATCCTATGAAAAATCACGTTTTAGTTCAATATGCTAAGCCTTTGGTCAGCAACAACTTCTGACGAATCATAGACAGTGGTACGTCATAGCCACTATGGCCGCTGTGCAACACTGGGGTAAGTCCTTTGAAATGAAACCCCATTTTGACAGTATCCCTTTTGATACAAGCCTAATTACTCAAATGCATTAAATCTCAATTGACATGGCAGGTACTACTACATCCAGAGAACGCTGGTGTCACCATTGGGTTCAAGGGGAATTGAAATGCTTTGACTGGGCAGACTGGGCATGGCAAGTGCAAACCACCGGTTTATCTTGGATAAGGATCAGGGTTTTCTCTAGATCCAAAAGGGTGTTAAGTGGTGGTTGTTCTTAGTTTTATTTTTGCAATGAACATAAGGATGTGCGCAAATTAAAGCGCTCGCTACCTGCTTATTCAAACATTGTTGGAGGAACAGCTCCAAATAACTCTTGAGAACAAGTTGAAAAAGCAGTTAAATGCCCACAGAACCAGTGATCTGGTGCACGCATTTTCCTCCTCCCACTACATAGCACATTTCAAAATGGTGTACATGAAATTAAATCAATGTAAAAACTGCTAAGCTTTCGTGGATCTCATCATCTGCGATAATAATTCATGACACGTTTATCCTGGCCATAATTATCCAGATTCACAATTCAAGCAGGCTTGGCAGTGGATTCCAAAAAGAGATCCTATTGGGCTGTCAGCCCAATAACAATTCTGGATATTCTTCCATTATGTACATATGGTTCTTTTGCAACTTAAATAGCCATAACATCAACATAACAAAGTTTTTATTGCATTAGAACAAGAACATGTAAATCTCTTCATTTATAGGGGTTATGGATAGTTGTCAGTTAGCAGAGCCATTCCGCTACATTGACAATACTTTGCAGCGGATGTTTAGTGCTGTAGTACAATGTAAGATGCGAAGTGCGCTCCACTTGTATAATAAAACACTAAAATAAAACTTGTCACGGACACATCAGCGACTGGATTATTGATTACCCCTTTAATGGAAATTTAGAGACTAAAATCTGGTATATTAACTGTGCACAGTTCAAATGCCGGCACCCTTTATGGCATTGGTGTACATGGCACAGCTGACTTGCATCTCTGTGAAGGCACCATTAATGCTGAACAATATATACAGGGTTTGGGGTCTCATATGCGGTTATCCGAACAATGTGTTTTTTTGGACAATGTCGTAATTTGTGCAGAATGTGGTTCGGCATTGTCGTGCCAAACCACATTCTGCACAAAATACGACCGCATGGCTCTGTAATAAAGGAGTCCAGGTGCCTAACTGGCCTGTCTGCAGTCCAGACCTATCACCAATTAAAACATTTGGCACATTATGAAATTAAAAATACAACAAAGGGGACTCCGATTTGTTGGGCAGCTGAAATCCTATTTCAAGCAAGAATGGGAATATATTTCACTTTCCACACTACAGCAATTGGTTTCCCCAGTTCCCAAACATTTAAAGAGTATTGTTCAAAGAGTTGAATTTCTTTTGTCATGTGTTGCTGGCATGAAATTCAAATCTCTTCAAAAACAATTCTCAGTTTCAACATTGTATACCTGCAGTGCTTGCAAGGAAAATGTCATTAGTTCCATAGTCTGGAATCAGTTTTAGACAAATTGTGTGAGTGTTTTGTTTACCTCTTCTTCTTTAATGCTTGAGGCCCTAAGGTTTTACAATTTATTTTATAGTTATTTCGTTAGGTCAAGGCTATTCAACTCTGGTCCCAGGGGACTGTAAATGTAGGGATTTTGTTTTTTTCCTGGTGGTTAATAAAGCCAACCCCAACCCTTATGAGAAAAAGAGAAAAATCATCCTTGCTGGCCAAAATGCTTCTGGTTTCCATCGTTGTCTAAGTAAGGATTCATTCAGACCTCAGACAATGGAAAATTAAACCAGCAGGGTTGAAGTTGCCTGCTCCTGGCTTGTAGTGTCCTTCTTTTATCTCTATGGTTACAAATGCTCTTCTTTTTCTCCCTTTCTCCTCCTACTTCCACAACTCCACAGTGTAGATAATGATCAGGAGAAATGGTTCCTTGCCAGACCCACGTGATGCTGAAGTGGCAGGAGCATCTAAACAGCTCCTGGGCAGCGGAGGACAGTGTACAGACGGCTACACGCCAGGGTGCTGCAGGCCTCTATGCCAAGCTGCTGCACAATAAAGAGGTGGTGGGTCTGGCCCAGCCCGTACAGGTAAACAAAACAAGGAACAAGATACAGCCTGATTGTCTATATGCCACCCAGCTAGGGCTGTCGCAATTATTACATAATCGCCTGATCGCGATTATTTACCCAGATTGCAATTTATTTTATGGCCTTTTTTGCACACATCTTTACACCGCAGTCCAAATTATTATGCAAAGTGGAATTAAGTGTCATAAACATTAAACATTTAGAGTCATGTTTTGGGCTGGAATCATGGGGAGAGAGCTGGGAGGCCCCTTTAGAGTCCCTGAAGGTGTAAAAATGACGGGGGCAAGGTATATAGGGTTTCTGACGGACCACTTTCTTCCATGGTACAAAAAGAAGAACGTGCCTTTCGTAGCAAAATCATCTTCATGCATGCCAATGCACCAGCTCATGCTGCAAAGAATACCTCTGTGTCATTGGCTGCTATGGGCATAAAAGGAGAGACTCATGGTGTGGCCCCCCATCCTGCCCTGACCTCAACCCTATTAAGAACCTTTTGAGGCTCCTCAAGCAAAAGATCTATGAGGGTGGGAGGCAGTTCGCATCAAAACAGCAGTTCTGGGATTCTGACATCCTGCAAAGAAATTCAAGCAGAAACTCTCCATAAACTCACAAGTTCAATGGATGTAGGAATTGGGAAGGTGATATCAAAGAAGGGGTCCTATGTTAACATCTAACTTGCCCTGTTGAGATTTGTTTGACTGAAATAGCTTTTGATTTCAGTAAATATGACTTCCTAATGCAGCAAATTCAACGAATGACAATTTTCAGTTCTTTACAACCTATAAAATGTTTTTAAACTGTTGTGCATAATGATTTGGAACAGTGCATTTTGAGTTTTTTTATTTTTGAAAAAGAATACTGTTTTCATTGGGTGCTTTGTTCAATGAAATTTGTCTTTTACCCTAACGGTTGATGACTTGAAAATTACACTGACTGTAATTTGCATCGACTATTTAGGAAAATCTGTGTCATTTGCATAATAATTTAGAATGCGGTGTAGATTCCAAAATAAAATGTTTCTATAAGGGAGTTTAACGCCACTGTTAGAAACGTCTCAACTGATACCATGCAAATCATAAGCAATCAGCCTAATCAGCCCTAAAGGCAGTTTAGAGTTGTTTTGCAATGTTTTGTAATTTTCCCAACATTATTTTTTTATTTTAAACAAACGCATTTCAGTCGTCTATTTGTCAAATAACTAAAATGTTATATTGTGCACAGCATAGGGAGGTGAAACATCACAACGCGTGACCAAATTTTATTGACATTTTGTGGATGCGTTTTGTGAAGAGCAGTCATTAAAAACATGGATTTAACCCTAGTTCCAAACACAACGGTACTGCTCTGGGCACATCTTAGTCTTAAGCCAAATGAAAGAGATGAGGCCAATCATTTGGAGGAGGTGACAAACCTGAAGAACCATCTACGGATCCACCATCCCATACAATTCTCCGAACTTGGAAAGTGAACCGCAGCTCCTCCCCGACAGTTGGCTTTTGTGGAGGCTTTCGTCAAGTGACAAAATTCATACTGACAGTGCCAGATGGCGCACATTAACAGACTGTGTAACACGGTAAATATAGCCAAAGTTTTACGCACAGTATGAATTGACCGGAAACACGTACTTCTCCAAAACTGTTATCCCCAATTTATACAACCAAGTGAAGGGTGAAATTCTCAAGGATTTAAAAGAAATTTATTTTTATTCAGCAACTACAGACATGTGGTCAAGCTTAAACATGACCTCATACATGAGCTTAACAATACATTACTTTACCACTGACTGCACTCTACAGACAAAGTGTTTAGAAACAATATATGCACCAGAAATTCACACCAATTCATATTCATAATCTTGGCTGGTCATGGCTAAATTGCTTTGGCCATTATCTACATTTGGCTGTCACAAATGCCATAACAAGTGAAAAGGAACGCACAACTCGTGCTTTGTTACTGTGTAGGAGTCTGGCCAACAATTTCAACTTGAGCTGGAAAAAGAAGCGAGACTTGAGGCCAATCTACCCCAATACAATCTAGTTCGGGTCAGATATTTATTTAAATACATAAATTTCTAAACATGTAACATGCATTCCTAATTATTTTCTTGATCCATAATTTCCATTATTAATTTATAAATGTACACTTTCTGTACATTTCTATATATAATGAAGAAAAACAAACAAATGTGTTATTGTATTTAAAGGATGTCTCTACCCAATGGGGTTCCAAGCAAACAATGTTAGGGAGGGTGCTGGAACAACTCCCTGCCATAAGACGTGTCCTGATCGATGACAGAAAACATGGGCACCTTGGTTTTGAATCTATCAATGCAGCACTGGAACCATTAGCTGATTTTACTGATGTTCTTTCAGGGGAAAAGTATGTGACAGTGTCATCTGAGAAGCCTGTGCTGTACTTTCTAAAGGGAACACTCTTGTCCACCAACTCCAATGACACCACACTCACTGCAAACCTCAAGACAATGAAATGACAAGACAAGAAATGTGCACTGTTCTTGATGAAAAGTACAGGCTAACTCCACTTAAAGAGCTCCTAAGGAAAGCTTCATTCCTCGATCTAAGGTATCGGGGAAACACTCGGGATGAAGTGCTTGTCGATGATACCAGGGAACAGCTTTTAATGGAGATGATGGAGATGAGGGAGGATGGAGGCAACCGTAATGGAGGTGAGGACTGTAACAGAGCTGTGGCAGAAGATGGACCTGCACCTCCCCCACCAAAGAAGAAGAGACTACACAGGCTGTACCAAAAAGAGCAGAGGCAGACTCTGAACTGACACGGTACCTGCAGGAAGAGGACCAGGATCCCTCTGCAGATCCTCTAATGTGGTGGCACAACAACCAAGCAAGATTCCCTATAATGGCCTAGTTGGCAAGAAAGTACATGTGCATTTGTGCAACATGTACTGCCTCTAAAAGAATGTTCAGTACGGCCGGCAACATTGTGACCCCAGTGAGATGTTGCCTTCAGCCAGAGGCGGTCAACATGTTAGTGTTTCTTTCCCGTAATGTACCTAGCCAGTGAGGAGCAGGATAGTCTGTGGTTGTGGGATACGTAAATATGGTCTGTTTAAGCCATAGTTCCTTGTTTTTTAAGATTGTTGGTTATTTTTAGTAATCTTTCCAGTGATAGACTTTGTGTATTTAAGTTTGCTTATAAAGATGAAAAGGAACACAGAAATGATATTTTCATAAAAAAAGATCCAGTGTTTATTGTCAATAAATTACTTATTTGCAAGGCTTATGTGTATTATTGCAATATTACCATGTTTAAGATATTAATAGTGTCATAAAACTAACAATATAGACAATTAAATTGTCAGTCATTTGTGTGACAATTAATCGTCAACTAAAATGTCATAATCGTGACAGCCCTACTTGTCAGATCTACACCTGTTTAGCTTGGGAATAAGAGGAGCAACTAGGTTGCAGCACAAACTGAACTGTGATCAAAGTAGTGATAATAGTGCTTTAAACTCAAAATATTTGTTAAAATTGCATCTTTTACTTTGTTATTATTTTAGGACCTGATTGGCCCCCGCCTACCAGACTTCCAGTATGAGTCAAATGCCACAGAGGAGAAGGAGGAGTACCTGTCGGCCTTACTCCACAGCCAGCGCTGCCTGGCCCACCGTGTGCTGGCCAGGACCCCCTATGCCCTGGGCCTTCACCATCGCCTTGTGGTCCTCCAGCGGATCTACTATGCCATCCACAACAAGTTCCACGACCGCTTCCTGGCGCCTTCTCACCCACAGGCCACGGCTAGCCAGGACCACGGAACCCTGGAGCCTGTGTCAGAACCCTGGGTGCCTGGAGGGGTGTCCAGGGCTAAGTCGGGAACGGACGTTCTTATTGAGATGGGCGTTCGGACTGGGCTGAGTCTTCTCTTTGCCTTGCTGCAGCAGAACTGGCGGTATTCCCGCGAGGACCCGGGAGCGGCACTCTGTAACGATGTGTTGGCCACCGCATCCTCCGTTCTGGCTTCTCTGCCACCCCTCTCGCTGGCCAATGAGAACAAGATCCCGGCGGTGGGGCTGGACTGCTTGGCTCAGGTAGCAGACTTCCTGAAAAAGACCTCTATATGCTCAGGGAATGGTGGGGCTGACCGGGCAGGTCGCAGGCTTGCTCTGGAGCTGCTTTTGGGCCTGGCTGTGCAGAGGGGCTCCCTGAGATTCCTGCTTGAGTGGGTGGAGGTGGCTCTGGCTGCCTCTGCTGCCTCCACTTCCCTGATACCCTCCTCCACCCTGTCTGCCACATCTTCCTGCTCAATGCCAGACGGAGGAGTAGGCTATGACCTCATCTATCAGACACTACTACAAATGAGGCAATACTCGGTAAATGCGCAACCTCCTTGTCTCCAGCATTGGTGTTATCAATAATGTGTCATCCTAAACTGTCTGGTACATGTGTCATCAATAGTATTGGTTCTCATTCTCTGCTATTAATAGGGATGACTAACTTCCCAAATGGCACCCTATTCCCTTTACAGTGTTTTACTTTGAGCTAGGGCTTTAGGCCGGTGCAAAGTGTTGATTTAATATAGTTGTGTTTTTGTTGTTGTTACCTGAGAACACATTTTCAGAAAAAGCAGTCCTAATAAATAATTAGAGAAACTCATTGAGACAGAATGACCGATTTATCACCTAGCTTGCCCAGTAATTTGATATAGCAGCATTTCTTGATAAAGCTTGTTTATATGCTCTAACCTTAAAAGCCACTGATCAGCCGCACTGGTCAGCTACCCTGATCCCCATTTACTATTTAGTGCACACATTTTGCCCTGGTCTAATAGAGGACAGGGTTCCATTTGGGATGCAAGTAATAGATACAAGATGGTTGGTGGTATGCATTTAGGGCTTCTTTTTCATTTTTTTCTCCTGCTTGGTTAAAATGTGTTACTTGTTAATAAACATTGAGGTTTTCCTTAACTGAGTAACTGAGTAACTGAGTATCATGGTCCTTATAGTAGGTTGGGAACTACTGGTCCTGTACCCTCTAATGGTGTGTCCTTTTATTCGTCCAGGGTTTTCGTGGGGATTCTCTCAATACTCAGGCCCTGAAGAAGGATGCTGATGGACTCTGTAGCCTTTCCCATGTTGCCCTCTGCCTGTTGGAAGAGGTTGGTTTGTACAAAGTCAATTAGGACTATCTATTTCATAGTCTAGGTCTTATTAAAAACTGACTGTTGGAACTAGAACTGAGCCGCACTACATTCCAATCAGTTCAGTTAATAAAAAACTGAGTTGCAATAATTGCTGACTGACATAAGATACATGTTTGAAAGATGCAAAACATATGCATATTAAATTTGTTTTTCTCATTTATGGAAAAAAAGTTTTTCCCCTTTATGATTGAAAGTAGACTGAATAAAGGCACTTTCATGCTATGTATAATGTTTTTTTTTTTACCCCCTCTCGCCCTCAGATCTGTAACCTAGCATCCAACTGCCTGTGTTCGTGTAGCACAGGCTCAGCCACCATTGGCGGACCAGAGAATGATGCAGTCATGGTGTATGTCTGGGGCAGCAACAGCTCCCACCAGCTGGCCGAGGGCACCCTAGAGAAGATTCTCCAACCCAAACTAGCACAGGGCTTCAGCGATGCTCAAATGGTACACCGTCACACTGACTCACTTCATTTTCCCTGTAGGGCCAGGAGGAGCTGAGTCTTTCTGTCCTGGTTAACCATCCATCCAAACTGCAGGGACCTTGCTGACAAATTTGTTTTGCTGAGAAAATATTTCAGCCAGCATTTACTGTCCGGGTCAGCACTGTGAATAAATCAGCCATCTGAAATAGAGAGTTAGTCACCAAACGTCTACTAATGTTTTCTTTGGTCAAATGATCATCCATCATAAATCTCTTTATGATGCTAGAATTAAATCTCACTCAAATTTCCTGTTGCACATCTGAATGTAATTTTGGGCCTGTTATTGGTGGTCATAGGAGGTCAAAATGTTTCAACTGTGTCTTGTTAAAGCTGCTCAGCAATTTTAATAGAATAATTGTGACCGCAGTGCGCTCTTGTGAACACTGCTTTATTTGTTATTTTAAACTGCTCAGCAGGTGTTGATTGCAGCTTGCGGCTAAATTTATTTGCATTAGTCTGCAATAATGCCATTAATGTAATGTCCAGTTTGTGGTGATTATTTCTATTGAATGTCAAATTCTGTCCATTGTCTTTTTTCTGTGGCAGATTGAAGCAGGCCAGTATTGCACTTTTTCTGTGTCTGCCGAAGGCTCGGTGAAGGCCTGTGGAAAGGGGAGCTATGGCCGCCTTGGTCTAGGGGACTCCAACAACCAGTCAATGCCAAAGAAACTTGTCCTGGAGCCTCCAAGAAACATGCACAAGGTACAAGACTCACCATGTCCATCTTCTCCTTTCAGCCACATGCAGTAGTTCCCCTGCTGATTGCCTGCCAGTGCGTTACGGCTCGGTGTGTAGAATGATTTCGAAATGTACACAGCGAGACACCCAACGTTAAAATGGTTATGGGCCATAAGAGATGCAACGACGGATTTAAACTTTTTATTCAGATGTTCTTTTCTGCACTTTAGGTGTCATCGTCCAAGGGCTCTGATGGTCACACACTTGCTGTCACGGGGGAGGGGGAGGTATTTTCCTGGGGCGATGGCGACTATGGGAAGCTGGGCCATGGAAACAGCGCCACTCAGAAATATCCCAAGATAATACAGGGTCCTCTGCTTGGCAAGGTAAACTTGTAAGGAGGAATGATTGTGTGGTAATATTGATGTAGTATATCATTCTTGTTCTAGATATATATATATATATATATATCTTTCTATCTATATATAGGGCTGGGAATCAATAAAATACATTTAATTAATTAATCGTACAATTTTTATGTGTGGTGGAATCAATATAATAAAGCAATATACACAACAAAGTATATTTTAAATTGAACATCTTGTGAACTGTAAACAAAACTACAGAGTAGTCATTCCCAGCAATTATATGCAGCAACATTATAAACAACAAAGCTTTAAAGGCCCAATCCCAATGGCAGCCCCAGATTGCTTGTGAGCCACGGACTACTAGGGGAGAGGGGGCCCCCCAAATCACATAAGACTATATGAACCATCAGTGAACTTTGTGTATACTTACATGATACAAGAAAATCCATTTATACAAAAATGTTTTGATCACCTGCTGATTTTATACGTTTGCCCACAACAAAGAAGTGATCATTTTAATGGTAGTTTTGTTTGAACTGTGAGAGACCGCATTTTCAAATAAGTTATACATTGATTTGCATTTTACTCTTTTATTTTTACTGCAATAAGTATTTGATCCCCTATCAATCAGCAATATTTCTGGGTGCGAACCTCCGTTCCTCAGCCAGGGCATTGAAAATGTGTCGTGGATGGGTATTTCAGCATGACCGTGACCCAAACACACGGCCATGGCAACAAAGGAGTGGCTCAAGAAGAAGCACATGAAGGTCCTGGAGTGGCCAAACCGTTCTCCAGACCTTAATCCCATAGCAAATCTGTGGAGGGAGCTGAAGGTTCGAGTTGCCAAACGTCAGCCTCGAAACCTTAATGACTTTGAGAGGATCTGCAAAGAGGAGTGGGACAAAATCCCTTCTGAGATGTGTGCAAACCTGGTGGCCAACTACAAGAAGCGTCTGACTTCTGTGATTGCCAACGAGTGTTTTGCCACCAAGTACTATGTCATGTTTTGCAAAGGGGTCAAATCATTTTTTCACTGAGTAAAATGCAAATCAATTTATAACGTATTAAAATGCATTTTTCTGATTTTTTTCTCTCACTGTTCAAATAGACCTACCATTAAAAGTATACACTTATAAATTCTTTGTCAGTGGGCAAACCAACAAAATCAGCATTTTTTCCCTTCAATATATATATATATATATATATATATATATTCTGCATGACTTTGACTTTCAGGTTGTAGTGTGTGTGTCTGCTGGCTACAGACACAGTGCCGCTGTTACAAACGACGGAGAGCTTTACACCTGGGGAGAAGGAGACTTCGGCAGGCTGGGTACACATGTTTCTACTTATTTCATAGAATGTGTTTTTTGACCACAACACACAATGTGAAAAGTGTGTTATATTTATACATTTTCTTTTTAGACTGTGAAATGTAAAGGAAAGGTGATAGACAATGATGCTATTTTTCCCTACAGGGCACAGTGACAGTCATAGTCGTAACGTGCCTACTCTGGTGAAGGACATCAGTGGGGTGGGTCAGGCAGCGTGTGGGAGCTCTCACACCATCGCTGTGGCACAGGACGGACGTGTCGTCTGGTCATTTGGAGGAGGAGATAATGGTATTTGTACAGAGATGCTGGTCATCAAAATTGTGTCATTTTTCTTCATTACTATTCTTAATACAAAACACTACTGAAAATGTTCTAGGGCCTTACTATAATATTTGTACATTTTATTAGGTTTCATTTTTCTTTATCCCATTTCACCATATCATGTCTGAAGCTCTGAAAGAAGTGCAGTGGAAAGCTTGCTTTCACCCCATTTAATCACCTTAAATACACGTTCAACGATTTTCTGAAATCTTCTGCCACTAGTTGTGTCTAAATCAGCTACCTGGAAATTGTGCACTATGTGAGCCATTAGTCTTGCCCTGCAACCTCATTAGACGGGCCAAATTTTTTTTATCTAGGCGAGACAAACTCACTTCATGCGATTTCATTAGAGGAATATTGTATGGCTATTGAAAATGTCTGATGCTACTTGAAATCCCGATGTCTGACCTAAGAACAGGAAACCTGACCAAACATTAATTGACGGGCCCTAGAAGACAACGCTGGAAGAAGAGTGACATTCCAGGACACAGTTTAGAAATCGCACTTCTGAAAAAGGCTTTGGACACTAATGTAGATGTATTGTTTTGCTGGACTCAAACCAAACATAGTCACATAATATATGTTGTGTTAGCTATCAAACAACGGATTATCTTAAACAAGGACATGCATGTAATGCACAACTTTAACCAGTTATTGTTTAAATTCTGTTGTCCACATTGGTATTATTTAATTACACATTTTCTATCAATATTCCAACATTGTTAAGCATTCTCTTCCAAATGATGTGTGATTTCACTGTTCTTATTTGTAAGCACGTTTTCCAATAGAACATATTTATATCAATGGAGAATCACAAATTGTTGTGGTGGCTTATTGTGTTTTGTATAGTGGTGTTGCCATCCCAAAAATGTTTCATCTTGGGGGTACTGCAGTTGGTGCACATGGTTTGACTGTGACTGATTTCGATCTTGTTATGTTTGTAAGGTAAACTGGGACATGGAGACACTAACCGTGTTTACCGGCCCAAGGTGATAGAAGCTCTGCATGGGTTCATCATCAGGAAAGTCTGTGCTGGAAGCCAATCGTCTTTGGCTTTGACCTCTGCTGGACAGGTAGGGTATTACACACAAACACATACATGCGCACACACATTTCTTTCTGGAGAACTCTAAAAGAAATCTTGCCTTACCCTATGAAACTAACTGGTAAGTGTATTTGATATGAAAAAACACAGTTCCTTGCGTCTGAAAGCATTTTGGTGTGACAAATGTCGGTGTTGATAGCCTTCATTTGAGCCTTGGCCCTTGTCGAATAAAGTTTCTTATCCTGGCTCCTGCTGCACATTGTCAGCTTTATGCCAGCTAAATAAAGACTCTCTTTGGGAACATGGAGATACCCTTGTTTTTTAATGCAAAATTAAAACAAAGTACATTTTTTTGTTGCTGAATCTGGTTTGGTTTTTGTTTCTCCTTTCTTTTAGGTGTTTGCATGGGGCTGTGGTTCATGTTTGGGCTGTGGTTCTTCTGAAACTACGTCCCTTAGGCCCAGGTTCATCGAGGAGCTGAGTGTGACCAAGATCATTGACATATCCTGTGGGGACAGCCACTGTCTGGCTCTGTCACATGGTATGTTGGCCTTTTACCACACCTGCTTGTGCCTTATTGCTTAAATGACACTTGTCATTTGCTTATATGTCATTATGTAGCCCACCATCATTAGGATTCCTGCAATTGAGTTAAAGCCATCAATTTAATTCTCTTGACATTCTTATAAAGATATGAAGAAGATGGAGAACTTTAACGTGTGTTCCTATTATTTATTTTGCCATTTATTTATCCCTCCGTTAGAAAACGAGGTGTATGCCTGGGGGAACAACGCCATGGGGCAGTGTGGGCAGGGACACACCTCCACTCCCGTTACCAAGCCTAAGAAGGTGATTGGTCTAGAGGGAGTGTCAATCCAACAAATCACCGCTGGCACCTCTCATAGTCTGGCATGGACTGCTGTCCCCTCCGACAGGTAGGGGCCTACTATTACATTCCCTTAGGCTGTTGATGATTAGCATTAGAGGTGTGAATCTTCACCTGCTTCACAATTCAATTCTGATTCAGAGGGTAACAATTTGATTATAAAACGATTCTCAATCTTGCCCACCAATTATTTTATTACAAAAACAAACAAACTTGAAGCTCTCTCTTTCCGCCTTTATATTAATCAACTGTTTTCAAACAAAAGAATGTCAATATTCACATCACCCTTTTTATCAAGTTATTCAGGTGTTTTTTTTGTGTAAACACAAAATAAAGTTTTGACATTATAAACATTTCTGTAGCAGCTTTATTACCAGAAACCATATGGTCTAAAACACGGCCTATAACACGGATGATAATATAACTTAAAAGGCTGCCTTTTATGCAATTACATTTTTTTGTAAAACGAGGTATTATAACATATTGTATTGTTTATGTGGAAAATCTAAATTTGATTATTCACTCTGCAATAACATTTAGCAAAAACCTGCGTTGCTTTGGAAATGTTTGTGAATTCAGCTGCCAGTCTTCGCAAATACGATGAGCAGTTACCATTACACATGAGTGGGAAGGATGTCCAGGAATCGCAGTTGATGACCACTCGGTCTGCTTACGCATGGACTTCGTTACTCTGGATTTTGTGTCACTGTTCAGCACCGGTATAGGAGTGTTTGTGAACTCAGAGAAGGGATTATGTATTTTGGCACCATGGTATGGAGAAGGAAGCGAAAGCATTTGTTTTCCACGACCAAGTAAGAGATCATACAATCCTGCTATAATTGGCGATGATCCTTGCAATAAATGTGGCAATGGACTGTCTTTTGTCCTTTTGGACATGATGTACAGTTGATAGCCTCATTTGTTGTATAATAGGCTGATTTGCTGCAAACGGGGCATGTGATTCCATATGTTTGTTGTATTGCTGTAAAACTAAATGTGCCCAAATGTCTGCTTTCAAGCAGCTAGGCATTTTTTAGCCCAGGTTGCTGCTCTTCCTGCGCCATGTCTCCTGTCTACGTTAGACCTACATCAGACAGGCGCACGTGCGTTACTTCCGAAGGACGTAACTTTACAAAATATATATATTTACCAAGTATTATTTACAGTATTTATTTACAAAAAACAGGACTACTTCACAATGCTGACGTAAACGATTCAACGTCAGTTTTTCATATATACAGTGGGGAGAACAAGTATTTGATGCACTGCCAATTTTGCAGGTTTTCCTACTTACAAAGCATGTAGAGGTCTGTAATTTTTATCATAGGTACACTTCAACTGTGAGAGACGGAATCTAAAACAAGAATCCAGAAAATCACTGTATGATTTTTAAGTAATTAATTTGTATTTTATTGCATGACATAAGTATTTGATACATTAGAAAAACAGAACCTAATATTTGGTACTGAAACCTTTGTTTGCAATTACAGAGATCATACGTTTCCTGTAGTTCTTGACCAGGTTTGCACACACTGCAGCAGGGACCTTCTCCAGATCCTTCAGGTTTCGGGGCTGTCGCTGAGCAATACAGACTTTCAGCTCCCTCCAAAGATTTTCTATTGGGTTCAGGTCTGGAGACTGGCTAGGCCACTCCAGGACCTTGAGATGCTTTTTACGGAGCCACTCCTTAGTTGCCCTGGCTGTGTGTTTTAGGTCGTTGTCATGCTGGAAGACCCAGCCACGAACCATCTTCGATGCTCTTACTGATGGAAGGAGGTTGTTGGCCAAGATCTCGCGATACATGGCCCCATCTGTCCTCTTCTCAATGCGGTGCAGTCGTCCTGTCCCCTTTGCAGAAAAGCATCCCCAAAGAATGATGTTTCCACCTCCATGCTTCCACCTCCATGCACGGTTGGGATGGTGTTCTTGGGGTTGTACTCATCCTTCTTCTTCTTCCAAACACAGCGAGTGGAGTTTAGACCAAAAAGCTCTATTTTTCTCTCATTAGACCACATGACTTTCTCCCATTGGATCATCCAGATGGTCATTGGCAAACTTCAGAAGGGCCCGGACATGCGCTGGCTTAAGCAGGGGTTCCTTGCGTGCGCTGCAGGATTTTAATCCATAACGCGTAGTGTGTTACTAATGGTTTTCTTTGAGACTGTGGTCCCAGCTCTCTTCAGTTCATTGACCAGGTCCTGCCGTGTAGTTCTGGGCTGATCCCTCACCTTCCTCATGATCATTGATGCCCCACGAGGTGAGATCTTGCATGGAGCCCCAGACCGAGGGTGATTGACTGTCATCTTGAACTTCTTCCATTTTCTAATAATTGCCCCAACAGTTGTTGCCTTCTCACCAAGCTGCTTGCCTATTGTCCTGTAGCCCATCCCAGCCTTATGCAGGTCTACAATTTTATCCCTGATGTCCTTACACAGCTCTCTGGTCTTGGCCATTGTGGAGAAGTTGAAGTCTGTTTGATTGAGTGTGTGGACAGGTGTCTTTTCTACAGGTAACGAGTTCAAGCAGGTGCAGTTAATACAGGTAATGAGTGGAGAACAGGAGGGCTTCTTAAAGACAAACTAACAGGTCTGTGAGAGCTGGAATTCCTACTGGCTGGTAGGTGATCAAATACTTATGTCATGCAATAAAATGCAAATGTATTACTTAAAAGTCATACAATGTGATTTTCTGGATTTTTGTTTTAGATTCCGTCTCTCACAGTTGAAGTGTACCTACGATAAAAATTACAGACCTCTACATGCTTTGTAAGTAGGAAAACATGCAAAATCGGCAGTGTATCAAATACTGGTTCTCCCCACTCTCTCTATATATATATTTAATAATTCAAACAACAAAAACTATTCTTTTTTTTTAGGAATCGATGCAGAATCGTTCCCGTCAGGATCGCGATCCATCTAAAAAACTATTATTCCCCTGCTCTAATTTGCATAGGATGGAATATTACCAGCAACTGGACCTCAGCTAGTCCAGTGGCTGAACTCTGTCTTTTTTGGGGACGTTTTTTCTGAATTTACTTTGAAAACCGTCAAGATTGTATTCTGTATTTAAAGCCTGATATACCTTGGTTTAAATGGTGATGATGATAAACATCTATTTCCAATCCATCAGATTGGCGATTCCGTTGATCATGCTTTCATTTGTATTCCTTCCATGTGGGGAGGCCACATGCTGCCTGGAAATGTGTCCCCTATTTGTCTCGCTTTCATCTTTTTCACAGCCCAGCCCTGCATTGCATTATTCATTGATTTATTTTATTAAATGATTATTATTTTTTGGTGGCTACGAGGATGGTGGTTCGTTGATCACATTCTTTATCTCCTTGGACAGGCAGTTAGTGGCGTGGCATAGGCCATTCTGCGTGGACCTGGAGGAGAGTACTTTCACCTACCTTTGCAGCTTCCTGGAGCGCTACTGTGATAAGATAGGAGAAGAAGTGCCCCCTCCCCCCTTCCCATCTAAGAGGTAAAACAACCTAATATCTTTGGTGGTTCTCTACGGCTAGGCAAGAGTTGTGTAAGACCAAGGTTGTGGGTTTAGTTAGTGCAGGGATATAAAACGCTGTGTTTGGCTATGTCATTATGACAAATTATCTTGAATGTGCAAAAAAGTATTTGTTACAGTACTCACTTTTAAAATGGAGGCCAATGTTCTTCCCGACACTACATTTGCACAGATGCTTCTCATGAGAGGTGCAATCACTTTATATGTGAACCCCCCCCCCGGAGGGAATGTCTGGCACGAGTCATGCAGTAGGAGCTGGAGGACATATGGCTTTGTTTGAAGGACAGTTCTCGCTGCTGACTTTTAAAGACACACTCACTATATTTAGCTGTCTTTTTTCCTTATTTCAACCTCTTTACTTTTTCCTAGTATCATTCACTCTCTTTCCCTCAACATTCACTTTGTCTCTCCATTTTCCCCTTCACTGTCTTTCCCTTAAGATTCACATCCATCATTTCTCTTTCATTTGAATTGTCTCTCTTTTCCCCTCACACCTATTCCCTCTGTATTACCCTCCACGCTCATTCTCTATCACTCTCAATTCACTTTTAGTTGAATGCTGATTTATTAAAATTTTGCAAGCAATAAAATGGAATGATCAGTAGATTTAAAACCAAATTTTAAATTGATTTTAACATGAATTGGTTTAATCCATGGATAAGTATTGGAAGAACGATGGTGTTCCTATTGCTTGAGAAGATGTGGTGTTCATAGATACTCTGTAATTGGATTATAAATAAATGAATTGGGCATCAAAAATGGCACATTTCTCAAATTTGGTCTACATATTTATATGAAATAATGTAACTTTGGAGTCCCACAATCTAAATCATCAGCTTATTCATTAATTCATTTTAAATATATTCATAAACTCTATTTAACAAAGAATAATTTATGATGAAACCCCAAATTGTTCACTATGCTCATTAAATCAGTTAGGATTTCTTTTTTTCATATGATGTGGGAATGTCCTACAGTTGGATGTTTCTGGGTGAAAGTCACACATTTCAAGATTAATAAAAATATTCAATGCTTTGCATTTTTTTTATTAATAATGACAGCACTTTAAGTCTGGCAATAAACCTAATGTTGTATCTTTTGGTTGTGGCCAAAAGTTTTGAGAAAGACACATTAGTTAGCACAAAGTCTGCTGCCTTAGTTTCTATAATGGCAATTTGCATATACTCCAGAATGTCATAAAGAGTGATTAGATTAATTGCAATTAATTGCAAAGTCCCTCTTTGCCATGAAGATGAATTGCTCAGGGAGGGCAGCAAGCAGGTGTAAATGCATCTGCACGGACAGGGAGGTGAACATTTTTGGAGAATCGCCTAATGTCAAGAAGGGCAGCAAAGAAGCCACTTCTCCAGGAAAAACATCAGAAACAGACCGGTATTCTGGAAAAGGTAAAGGAATTGGACTGCTGAGGACAGGGGTAAAGTCATTTTCTCTGATGAATCACCTTTTTGATTGTTTGGGGCATCAGGAAAAACGCTTGTCTGGAGAAGAACAGGTGAGTGCTACCATCAGTCCTGTGTCATGGCAACAGTAAAGCATCCTGAGACCATTCATGTGTGTGGTTGCTTTTCAGCCAAAGAAGTGGGCTGACTCACAATTTTGCCTAAGAACACAGCCATGAATAAATAATGGTACCAAAACATCCTCCTAGAGCAACTTCTCCCAACCATCTAAGAAATGTTTGAACAATGCATTTTCCAGCACCTTGCATTAAGGCAAAAGTGGCCCGGGGCACAAAATATCAACATGTTGGGTTCATGGCCAGGAAACTCCCCAGACCTTAATCCCATTGAGAACTTGTGGTCAATCCTCAAGAGGCGAGTGGACTAACAAAAACCCACCATTTCTGACAATCTCCAAGCATTGATTATGCAACAGTGGGCTGCCATCAGTCAGAATGGGGTCCAGGTGTTAATTTGCAGAGGTCTTGAAGTAGAAGGGTCAACACTGCAAATAGTGACACTTTGCATGTGCTCAATGTAATTGTCAATAATAGCCTTTACACTTATGAAATGCTTTTAATTATACTTCAGTATGCCAAAGTAACATCTGACAAAAAGATCTAAAAACACTGCAGCAGCAAACTTTGTGTAAACCAATACTTGTCATTCTCAAAACCTTTGGCCACAGCTGTAGATGGCAATCACCACACACTTTAATTTGTGGATTCAGTATATTTTAATGGTTCTATAACTGGAATTTCGTAAAGGCAAGAACTTATGGTGCTGGTCAAAAACACTTGGAAGTCCTGGACAATGATTTGTGAATGTGTAAAGAATACTATTGTTAAAGCTTGAAACGTAGAAAAATATATAAAGCTTATCAGTTGCTTGAGACATGATTTTTATACTTTAATATAATTTATTGAATTCGTTTTGTTGGTTCCATAAATACAGGGGTGGTATGGGGATGCTTATTTAATTTATATATTTTTTAATTGAGGGAACCTGTAATCATGACAGGATAACATTACATCAAATAAACTCATCTGTCCAGTTAGGAAGTAAAGTGGTTAAATCGCTACCTTTCACTTTTATAGGTTCACAGGTAAAGTCAACTTGTTTTTAATTAACTCAAAGCAACTCTAGGAAACCAAATACTTTAGTTCTAACAAGTTTTTTATTGTGATCACAAGGTGTTTACACACAGAGAAACTGCCGCAGAGCAGGTTCCCCACAAAGACAAAAACACTTTTACACACGGAGAGCGTTATAACTTCTCTCAGGTAGGCCCCACCCTACACCAATATCTGCCAATCAAAGGTATTGGCGGGAAAACTCAAACAAAGCTTACGTCCTCTCAATGCCACAGACCCAATACAAAATGAAGGATGTAAAGACAAGTAATTGATTTCCAAAAAAGATGATGTCAGGACATGTAATTGATTTACAAAATAGATGAACTAACCAATATGTTTACAAAATATATAGGCGTACTAAAATTATGCAAATAACTATGTTTATGTATTTATTAATTTGCACATATATCTGAACAGTAACATTTTCCTTCTTCAGAAGCCTAAGCGCTTGTAAATCATTGTCACCTGTTTTGGTGCAAATAAAAGTGACAATAGGTGCACTGAAAATGCAACTGCAAGACATCCCCCAAAAAGGGAATGTTTCTGACCCTGTATGCATGTAACTGACCAAAACTCTAGGGGGACCTGTGCTGACAGCCCAGCACCTTGTAGCTCAATTTGCCTTCGCCAGAGAACACTAGAATTAGCAGGTCTGCTATTGGCACCACATTCTCTTCACAGATGAGCGCAGGTTCACACCAAGCACAAGTGACAGATGTGAAAGAGTCTGGAGATGCCAGGGTGAATGTTATGTTGCCTGAAACATCATCCAGCATCACCAGTTTGGTGGAGGGTCAGTGATGGTTTGGGGTGGCATATCCTTGGAGGGTCGCACAGACTTCTAGGTGCTAGCCAACAATACATTGACTGCTGTTATGTACCAGGATGAAATCCTCAGACCCATCATCAGAATGCAGTGTGCAATGGGTGCCTCCTGGTGCAGGACAGTTCCTGGCCTCATGTGGCCAGATTGTGTAGGCAGTTTCTAGATTAGATTCAATTTTATGGTCCTTGAACCGTACCAGTACACTACAACAAAATGCAGTTTGCTTCCAACCAGAAGTGCAAAAACGAGCAGTGCTCTTAGGGCAGTGTGTCAGTGTCCAGATGGCTCCAATGTATGAGCCTATAAAATGAAATGAAGAGCAATGTATTGATGTGCAACTGGCAGAGGTAAGTAATGTGCAATTATGCAGGGAAAGTACAAACAGTATGCATTGAGCAAATGCCAAATAATAAATTAAAGATAGCAATGTGTAGAGCAGGAGGTAGTGGAGGAGGTAAGACTAGTGTCGGGTCACAGAGTTCAGCAGGGTAACAGTAGCTGGGAAGAAACTGTTCTTGAGCCTGCTGGTGCGGGAATAAAGAGGCACGTACCGCTTGCCTGATGGCAGGGGGGCAAACAGTTCGTGGCTCGGTGTGATGGGTTCCTGATAATGCCACGCGGTCTCCGCAGACAGAGCTTGTGCTGGTGGTTATTGTTGGCTGGGAGTTGGACACTAATGATGGTTTTCACCACCCGTTGCAGGGACTTCCGGTTTTCCACGGAGCACCCGTTATACCAAACTGTGGCAAAGTTAGTCAGGATTCAGTGCAGTGGAAAAAGTTGTTTAAGGATGTTAGAAGATAAGCAGGCCTTCTTTAACTTCCTTCAAAAGTACTGGGGATGCTGCTCCTTTTTCACCAGGGTTGAGTGTTGAGGGCCATGTTGTTATCTGCTCACCAAGCCACTAAGTACTTCACTTAATCTCTGTAGGCTGACTCATTCTTGGTAAGAAAGTCCAGTTGCAAAGAGAGGGGCTGATCGCAAAGTCATGCATAGAGGGGGCAACTGTTGAATGCTGAGCTGAAGCATCCTCACATATGAGTTGGTTTTGTACAGGTGGGTCAGGGCAGAGTGGAGATGGTGTTCTCAGTAATCCTGTTAGAGCAATAGGGAAACTGACAGTGACCGGTTGAAGATGTCCATGAAGACCCCAGCCAGCTGCCCAGCACATGCTCTGAGCACACGCCCGGGAACACCATCGGGTTCAGCCGCCTTGCGTGCGTTCATCCTGCTAAGTGCAGAAGACCCCTCTGTGAAAGACAGACATATGTCGTCTCAGGGGGACGACATCTGGGTTGAGCTTCAATTTTATGGCTGGGTCTTTGTTGTCCCTGTCGAAGCAGGCATAGGTGTTCAGCTCGTTAATGAGAGAGACATCAGTGGCTGAGGTTGTAGGGTGTTTAGCTCGGTAGTCAGTGATGGCTTGAATGCCTTGCCACATGCATAGAGGGTCGGAGTTGTTGTGGAAATCCTCCTCAGTCCTTGTTTGTGGGCATGTTTGGCCATCTTGATGCCCCTTTTCAGGTTGGCTGTGGATGAGTTGTAGTTTCTCTGGGTCTGAAAGCAGCATCGCATGCCTTCAGCAGCAATCAGACCGCTTTGTTCTTCCAAGTTTACTTTTTACTTTTTGTTTTTGTGCAGCATTTGTGGGTATAGCTTTCGTCTTGTGAACACATCCGTGGTTTGGGAGGGTCGCCAGCTTGCTGGGGATTTTTCTCTGACGAGTGGGCTACAGTGTGTAAGTACCCGCCGCAAGACTGCACGAAGACTAGGGTTGAGTTTGGTATGATTGGGGAGGATTAGCTTTGGTTGTTTTGTTTTCGTGGGTTGTGTCGTATTCTTTATTTATCCGGTGGTTTGAGTTTGGTTTGCCGTGCGGTATGGCATCGCCTTTGGACGTGTTTATTAGTGCCCCATCTGTGGAACTTCTTGGGGTTTTTACTAAGGATCAGCTGTTGAGATTAGCTTATTATTATGGGCTGGAAATCTCTGCCAAGTGTCTTAAGGAATCTGTGAGGTTGTTGTTAGAAGCTGGTCTAATTGATCTGGGTGTACTCATTGCTGAATTGTCTGGTTTGGCGGCGTTGTCTTTGCCGTCTATGACGGCGCCGCTTGCAAGCAGTATTCTGACCTTCGAGCAGCAGAAGGAATTGCTTATTTTACAGCTGGAGCATGATCGTGTACGTCATATGAAGCAGTTGGAATTAAAACAGGAAACCGAATGTTCAAAGCTTAGGCTGCAGGAATTGCATTTTGGGTTGGTCCGTGAGGGTAAACTCTCAACGAGTGTTTGGGCTAGTGCAGCGTTCCCTGGGACTCGCGGTGTGCTTTCTTCTGTGGAGAACGTGCCAGACCTGTTTGAGTCAGTCAGGAACTGGCCTGACTCTGACCGAACCGTAATGCTGCAGTGTGTTTGGACCGGTAGGGCCCAGGGGGCTGATTCGGCTCTTAGCAGTGCTGAAAGCCTTAACTATGCCTCGGTTAAGGCTGCAGTTTTACAGGCCTATGAGTTAGTTCCTGAGGCTTATCGTCAGTGTTTCCGTTCCCTGAGGAAGGCGGATATGCAGTCTCATGTGGAATTTATATTCTTTTATTATTATTCTTAATCAACTTGTTCCTAATTGGCACTTACAGTATTGTTTTAAATTTGTTTATTCACTCTGAAATAACATTTAGCAAAATCCAATGTTGCTTTCGTAAAAGCCAATCATTTGTGAATTCAGCTGCCAGTCATCGCAAATATAATGAGCAGTTACCATTACAAATGAGTCTGTGGTGATGGATGTCCAGGAATCGCAGGAGATGACTACTCGGACGGTTTACAAATCGACTCCGTTACTCTGGATTTTGTGTCACTGTACAGCACAGGTATAGCGGTGTATGTGAACTCAGAGAAGAGATTATGTATTTTGGCACCGGAGTATGGAGGAGGAAGCAAAAGCCTGTGTTTTCCACGACTGCGTAAGACATTCTTACAATCCTGCTATAATGATGAGGAACAGCCTCAATTGTTGTTACTTCCGACGGACATAACTGTAAAAAAAATCTATATATTTACTTACATATTTATTTACAAAAATAATTACTGCTTTATATATATTTATTAAAACAAAACATCTATTCTTTCCTTTCATGCAAAATCATTGTCAGTATCGCAATGCATCTTAAAAATTATTATATTCCCCAGCTCTAAATAAAACTATAATTTAGACTTGTACAGTATCTGGAGCGATTATGGGTTTATTATCGACTCAGTGATGAGGTGTCTCCTGGATTCTGGCCTTCTAGTTTAGTTGCAAAGAAAAAGCCATATCTCAGACTGGCTAATAATAAAAAAAAGATGGTAAAAAGAACAGATACTGGACAGAGGAAGTCTGAAAAAAAGTGCTTTAGGCAAACAAAGTTTGACGTGTTTGGATCACAAAAAAACAGTTGTGAGACGCAGGCCACATGAAAAGATGCTGGAGTACTGCTTGCCTAATATCTGTCAAACATGGTGGACGACATGTGATGGTCTGGGGTGCTTTTGTGTTGGCAAAGTGGGAGATTTGTACAGGGTAAAGGTAATCTTGAAGAAGGAAGGTTATCTCTCCATTTTGCAACGCCATGCCATACACTGTGAGCGGCACTAGATTGGAGCCAATTTCCTCCTACAACAGAACACTGATCCAAAGCACAGCCCCCAAACTATTCAAGAACTATTTAGGGAAGAAGCAGTCAACTGGTAGGTGGGTTTGTTGGTGTGTAAATCATTTTCTTAGTGAGTTTATTTGTTCTCCAGCTCAGCGGTGTGTCCAAAGTGCTGCGTGCGCCTATGTTTTCAAAATAATGTTTTCAAAATAGTTTACAATTCTTTCTTGGTTTGTGCAATCTGAGGGAAATATTGTTCTTTTACCTTATCCAGGGATCACCACCAGTTTATCCTGCTGTGTATGAAGCTGCTGTCCATTCACTTGTCTCTAGCCCATGCTGGAGGCACAGGGGCCACAGTACTAGGGGCCCAAGGCAGGCCCCTCCGAAACCTTCTTTTCAGGCTTATAGACACCAGTGTACCTGAATCTATACAACAGGTATCACACTCTTTCACCACATGAAAAACACTATAGTGTAAACACCTTCAATAGTAATAATTTCAGTAATAAAATGTATGTATGTAGGTATGTACAGTGGGGAGAACAAGTATTTGATACACTGCCGAATTTGCATGTTTTCCAACTTACAAAGCATGTAGAGGTCTGTAATTTTTATCATAGGTACACTTCAACTGTGATAGACGGAATCTAAAAAAAGTAATTTAAGTAATTCATTTGCATTTTATTGCATGACATAAGTATTTGATACATCAGAACAGCAGAACTTAATATTTTGTACAGAAACCTTTGTTTGCAATTACAGAGATCATACGTTTCCTGTAGTTCTTGACCAGGTTTGCACACACTGCAGCAGGGATTTTGGCCCACTCCTCCATACAGACCTTCTCCAGATCCCTCAGGTTTCGGGGCTGTCGCTGAGCAATATGGACTTTCAGCTCCCTCCAAAGATTTTCTATTGGGTTCATGTCTGGAGACTGGCTAGGTCACTCCAGGACCTTGAGATCTTTCTTACAGAGCCACTACTTAGTTGCCCTGGCTGTGTGTTTCAGGTCGTTGTCATGCTGGAAGACCCAGTCACGACCCATCTTCAATGCTCTTACTGAGGGAAGGAGGTTGTTGGCCAAGATCTCGCGATACATGGCCTATCCATCCTCCCCTCAATCCGGTGCAGTCGTCCTGTCCTCTTTGCTGAAAAACATCCCCAAAGAATGAGGTTTCCACCTCCATGCTTCACGGTTGAGATGGTGTTCTTGGGGTTGTACTCATCCTTCTTCTTCCTCTAAACACGGCGAGTGGAGTTTAGACCAAAAAGCTCTATTTTTGTCTCATCAGACCACATGACCTTCTCCTATTCCTCCTCTGGATCATCCAGATGGTCATTGGCAAACTTTAGATGGGCCTGGACATGCGCTTGCTTGAGCAGGGGGACCTTGCGTGCGCTGCAGGATTTTAATCCATGACAGCGTAATGTGTTACTAATGGTTTTCTTTGAGACTGTGGTCCCAGCTCTTTTCAGGTCATTGACCATGTCCTGCCGTGTAGTTCTGGAGTCTGTTTGATTGAGTGTGTGGACAGGTGTCTTTTCTACAGGTAACAAGTTCAAACAGGTGCAGTCATAAAAAAGGTAATGAGTGGAGAACAGAAGGGCTTCTTAAAGACAAACTTCTTACTGGTTGGTAGGTGATCAAATACTTATGTCATGCAATAAAATGCAAATTAAATACAAAAAAATCATACAATGTGATTTTCTGGATTTTTGTTTTAGATTCCGTTTCTCACAGTTGAAGTGTACCTATGATAGAAATTACAGACTTCTACATGCTTTATATGTAGGAAAACCTGCAAAATTGGCAGTGTATCAAATACTTGTTCTTGTTGTATGTAATTGCATGTAATTTCTTTTTTTTTTATGTTTTTTTTATTTCTGTGTCAACCTTCAATGTTTAAATTTAAGAGTATCTTTCTCGGTTCCCAGGCAGTGATGAACACTCTGTCTGTCGGAGCATCTCTGCTTTTGCCGCCCCTCAGAGAGAGAACTGAACTGCTCCACTCACTACTACCTCAGGGCCCAGAGAGCTGGGAGAGCCTCTCTAAAGGACAGGTAAATTAACCCACAATGTGTATGTAAATGTATGCACTTAATACAAGTTACTAATAAGAGCAACTGCTAAATTATTTAAAAGTTAAATGTTAGTCTAGTTAATTAACTCATTGGAAATTGGCAATTCCCTGTATCGCTGGGAAAGGTTTTGTTCAAGCTGACAGAACGTTGCTACATTACCTACCCCTATTGCTCATAAAGAAAATATTTAATTTGCTTCATGAGCAAATAGTACCATACCACACATATAGTGTTCAATGTTTGTGATTGCTTGCCAAAGAGATGCAAATCAATGAAATCTTCAGCATTTAGTTTAGAATGGCTAAAGTGACAAGATACCAAAGTTAATCAGTCAATGAATGTCACATTGTCTGGAAGCGAAGAATTTAACTTATTTTTATCTTCTTTGTTCCACCAGAGGTTGCAGTTGGACATGGTTCTGAACAGCCTCCAAGAGCAGTCTCATGTGGCTAGCCTGCTGGGGTTCTCCTCTCCTGGGGAGTTGACAGCAGGGCCGTGCTCAGTGGGTCCTCCCTTGGCTCTTGCCTCCATCCCTGACCGGCCCAGCCAAAGCCCAGGGGCTGTTCACGACCACCTCCACCTAGCTGAGGTGCTACTTAAGACCCTGCTGCTCAGCATTGGATACTATACGGTACAAAAGGAATCTCCTAAAGACGATTACATGATGTGTCAGCGCAAGTTAATTTTTTTACAATATTCTTTTGACTGTAGCCAATAAACTAAATGCTAAACATTTCCTCTTTGAACAACTCTGCAACATCTTGCAGGAGCGGGCATTTGGCGAGCTGGAGAAAAACAGTGACAAGCAGCAGTCCAGCCAGTCCCAGAAGCAGACTGACCCCCCCTCTCATTTCCACCATCTTCTTTCTGCCTTGCACAAACACCTACTGGCCCACTGCTACATCTCCTCCAGCACAGAGGTGTAGTATGCGTTATATTTAGCCTCTATTGTATGCTGTTGTTCCTTTTACTTTCATTTAGATTTTGTACTGTCTTTGAGTATGTTAGTGAGTCATATGTTTTGTGCATGAGAAGATGTGCTGGAAAGGTAGAGGAAAGTGAAAAACTTTAAATCTCAACGTAAGCTTATTTCTTGATTCTTTTCTTGTGCCTCTGCGCTAGGATGACAGCAGTGTGACGTTGCTCCACAAGCACCTCTGTCTGCTTCTTCCCTACGCTGCCGAAACCTTTAGGAGGTCCACTATCTTACTGGAGGAGAGCTCCCTGGACAAATACGTCATCCATAAGCTTTACAGTAAGAACATGCCTACTCCTTATTCATTTAACTCATATACTTCCAGTCAAAGGTTTTAGAAACCTTAATTTTTCTATTTGGTTTTGATAGTCACATAGTTTAATGTATTAATGCACTCTGAAATTGAAGCATATATCGAATAAACAATTGGAGAAAGTTCTTCCCAACAATGTTGCAGAGGTTCCGACAAACTTGTTGCGCTTGTAGGTTGCTATGCCTTCACCCTTTTTCCCAGTTCATCCCAAACCAGCTCGATGGGTAATACATCTGGAGACTGGCTGGGACATTCTTTGATTTGAAGCCTTCCTTTTTGTTATTTTGTTGTTTTCACATAGCCTGGAGGTATGTTTTGGGTCATTATCTTGTTTTAGAATGAACCCCTGAACAAGGAGGACAGTTGCAGAGGTGAATTCCAAAACAAGGTATTTTAATAAACAGAATTGGTAACAAAAGTTTCAAAAGAAAACAAGACAAGGAATGAGAGCGGCAGCAGCAAACATTGACATTAACTATGACCAACTGAAACACTGGGAAAGGAGGCACTTAAATAGGGACTAGACATGTAACAGGTACAACAAATAAACCAAGGGAAAGCAAACTGAACATAGAACCACGAAACTAGAACAGAAATACATTGAACATTTTCTTTTTTAATATACAGAACATTGAATTGGGATATAGAGATAATTACAATACCATTGTTTATTAGAGAGATCTTGGCCCCCACCGTGTATGCCCGTTTTTTTCAGGATACAAATAAGCTCATTGGTGTGAAATTAGAAGGTCACACTGAGTTCAGACACCAGACAACACAGCACATTCAAAAACCTTTCAAAACACTTTTATCATCTTTCATAACACTACACTTCTTCCAAATTACAAAGGTAGGGAATACTTTGCCAACAATTATTTACTGTTGTGTATTTATTTCACTTTCACCATTATTTCACTTTCACTAATTTAACCCATTTGTGATGCTCAGTGACAGAAGGAACGAAAATGCAGGTTTGCCAAATCAAACCTGCATTTTGGACCTTGACAAAAAGCAACTAATGCGTACTCCAGGCAAGTAAAATAAATACGTGCAATGCACGAGAGAGAGACAAATTCTCCAAGAAAGCACAACGCAGCGCAGTGCGTGAAACAAGCAACAGATGACAATAATGTACGTAAAGACAAGACACACAAGGGCTTATATACCTAGTCAGTAGGCATCAGCTGGAAGGAATTAGGAAGGGGTGCATTCACAGGACATGGGAAACAGGACAAACATGAACGATGGTGCCTAAAAGGCCGGCGCTAGGTGGAGAACAGAACGCGAACAGTGGAGAGTCCGGCACTAGGTGGAGAACAGAACGCGAACAGAGGAGAGTCCGGTGCTAGGTGGAGAACAGAACGCGAACAGTGGAGAGTCCGGGCACTAGGTGGAGAACAGAACGCGAACAGAGGAGAGTCCGGCGCTAGGTGGAGAACAGAACGCTAACGGAGGAGAATCCGGCGCTAGGTGGAGAACAGAACGCTAACAGAGGAGAGTCCGGCGCTAGGTGGAGAACAGAACGCGAACAGAGGAGAGTCCGGCGCTAGGTGGAGAACAGAACGCGAACAGAGGAGAGTCCGGCGCTAGGTCGAGACGTGACACCATTTTTTATTTCATGTTGTAACACAATAAATAAATACTTTTGGAAAAAACTTTGGCCCCATTATTTTCATAATATGAAATAAAAAACCCTGGAAATGTTCCCAACCTCATTTGTTTCAAGTTGTGTACACACATTTTTCATGTCCCTTTTAGTGACATTTTTCCTTTGCAGTCATTCTGTCCACATTACAAAGCTTCTTAAATAGCATGACCATTTCACCGTTCAGTAAAAAGCCAGTGAAAAATGTTACGTTTTGTACAGCCAGTTGCCAGACATTGTACCTTTCAGCAAAAGTGCCACACATTTTCTCCGGGAAGGTGATCTGCATGCTTGACATCCTCGCTTGGGTTTTAGCCTGTTTTTACAAATTTGGCATTGGTAGCGACTTCTCTGGGCAAGTTTTATCTTTGATGACCATTGCGACGCTGAAGAAGCATCTTCAATGAAAATATCTTTGTATTCATTGTACTGGGCATTGTGTGAGCGAGCTACATGGTGGCGGTGGGGTTAAGGTATGGGAAAACTATGGACAACAAACACAATTGCAGTTTTTTATGGCAGTTTGAATAAATACTATGTACTATGAAATCCTAAGGCCTATTTTAGGGCTGTGTATGCTGCCGTAAATCCCATGTTTTAGCCTGATGCAGAGAAATCCTGTTTTGCAAGGACAGGATCCATTTTCTTCCATAGCCTTCATGTGCTTCAAACAGGTGCATATTTGTATTCTCAGTCACATTTATCCATATATTTGGTCACAATGACTTTATTTCAATTGACAGTTTTTTTTCTTTTTCTTGATTTTGCCAAGTTACATTTTGGTTGAAATGTAAAAGTAAAATTATGCGTTTATATTTTTGTTCATTATATCTAACTGCATAACAGTAGCTTTGTTTTAAAGCAAGCTCTTTGCCAGAGCAATATTTTACCACTTTTAGAAATATGTACACATTCTCATACCCACAACACACATAGACACTCTGTTGTTCCACTCACTCAGTAACAGCATTCTCTTCCAGTAAGGATGATACGTGAGCGACTCCAGCTCACTTTGTTTAGTAATGATTTGAAAAGCCAGCTGTTACTTTCGCTCTGTAAAGAAGACTTATTAGGATTTGCACATCATCACCTTAACATCCAATAAATGGGACAATGCAATTAATAAGGAGTTTTTTCCCAAGCTGCAGTATCACAGGTCCTATGTTGATCAACTTTTTTATGTATGTTTTTTCACCCTATGAAAATATAATTTACAAGAGGATTGCCTAATCCCCTGATTCCTCTGCTTCCCACAGCGGTGCTGCTGAGTTCGGTAGCAGGCAGCCTGCTGTGCCAGGTCATGTATTCCCTGTTGCTTTTGCCTCTGGGGGTGGTGCGCCCTTTGCTTACCCACCTGCTCTGCCTCCTGGAGCACGTTAATGAGTTCAACTGTCTGCTGCCAGACACTGGCCTGCTGGAGGACATGGAACTGGAGGGAGCGTGTTCAGACCCACTGGGTATGTGTCGACTGGAGGGATTTGACTGACTTGACTTTGTCTTTATTCCCGTGGCATTACTCTGACTTTCTGTTCTGTTTGGACCCAGATCCCCACAGATAAATAGATTTTGTCTTATTGTTAAATTGTTGTACAGATGTGGTCAAATTTGTTGGTTCCCTCCACAAAAAAAGATGAATACACAATTTAACTTGAAACTTACGAAAGTAATTTGGAAAAGAAAATGGCGTCCACCGTTTATTTTATAATTAATAGAAATTCAGACTTTTGATTTTATATTCAACATTATATTATAATAACAAAATGCATTTTTTTAGAAGCAATCACTGCAATAAATGTTTTCTGTAGCTGTCAATGAGACTTCTGCACCTGGTAACAGGTAATTTGGCCCACTTTTCCTGAGAAAACTGCTCTAGCTGTTTCAAGTTGGACAGGTGCCTTCTCCAGACTCATTCCGTAGATGTTCGATAGGTTCAATGCACCCTGTGCCAGACGCAGCAAAACAGCCCCAAAACATATCCGAGCCTCCTCCGTGTTTCACTGTTGGTATGGTAATCTTTTCATTGAAAGCTTTTTTGTCATCTGCCAACCTAGTGCTGTCGGTCCAAATTACATTTTCCCAGAAGGATTGTGGCTTGTCAATTAGCATTTTAGCCAATTCCAATTCTGGCTTTTTTATGTTTTTCTTTCCAAATAAATTCTTGGAGCCCAAAAAATTGACAGATGGTGCGATCTGAAACCTTATCCTTTTTCTACATTTCATAATTTTTCTACAATTCACACGATTCTTCTGTTCAGTCTGGGGTCGATTTTCCTCTTGCAGCCGCGCCCAGGGAGGTTGGCTGCATAACTGAATAATATTTGCAACTGTTGACATAGGAACATCAATTTGCTTGGAGATCTTGTTGCCTCTGCCATGTTTGTCTATTATTTTCTTTCTGATCTCCTCTGAGAACTCTCGCTGCTTTCTGTGGTTCAGTGTGGTGCACACAATGATACCAAACAGCACAGTGACTACTTTTTTCCATTTAAATAGGCTGAATGACTGATTACAAGATTGTGATACTAATTAAATGTATTATCTTTTCAAAGGCGTACCAGCAAATGTTTTCAGGCCATTTTAGACTATATTTGTAGTTTTTTTTTTTTTTTGCTGCTCACTTGCTTTATTCTATGACATACCAAAGGCATGGTATATTTTAATTTGATCTCTTTTCAGGAGGAATTATGCATTATTTCAATGAGTTGTAAGGGTACGAACAAATTTGACCACGTCTGTAGCTGTTTTTGATAGTTCTATTGATGTTCATCTGATAAATTAGTTGTTTTTAGGGGTTTCAGATACGTCAGAAGGGACAAGGCCTGGATTTGGAGATGCAGAGGACGGGTGGGTGTGGCTTCTGGACCTAGAGAGATCTGTGGCACTGGCGATTGGTCGGTGTCTGGGTGGCATGCTACAGGGCCCACACACTTCTGTCCAGGAGAAGACCTCAGAGTACTGGCTGTGTAACCCTCTCCTCAGAAACGGACTGGAGATGGATTTTGAACAATTGGGTATGACATTGAAAGACACGGACCACTGCCATTCAATCTTTCTTTCTCTCGTTAAGTAATTTTCTAAATATGCTACAGCACCAGTGACCAAAATGAGAGGATACTCAGCAACTGACTAACCAGAATGAATATATCGAACATTCTGCATAGGCCAATTAGATTGTATAACAGGAAAGCATATAGTCTAAAAGTGTTTGATTGGCACAACATTTTCCAAAAGTTTTTGAAATATTGCAATTGCCTCAGCTTGCTGTCCATTGACATCCACATTAAAAGCTATATCAGCAGTCATCTTTTTGAAATTTGACTTGCATGCTCTCAATTGCAGGATTTACGAACCAAATAGTAAATGCACACATGATGTAATACATCAAAATCAACTGCCTTATAACTGCCTTACAAAAAATAAAAGTAAGCAATTGATCCTTTGTTGCTAAATTGTCTGTTTAACCACAATTCTGTACACTGGCTCCATCTAATTTATTTGCATTTACTTGCATTTTTTTAATTTTATTCACCAATTTTGCCTGATGGCATTTTATGACTGAATTCAGTATTCAACCCAATTACTTCTTCTACATTTTGGTACTTCAAAGCCTCATTCTAAAATCGAAAATTAATTTGATTATGTTCATCATCAATATACACACAATACCCCACAATACAAAAACGTACCCTTTGCAATGACAGTCAACTTTTAGCTAAGGGGCATCCAATATCCATTAACTATCCTTAAGATGTTTCATTCCAACTTCAATTGATTGGGAAAAATGTGGACATTTTACAAATTGTCTATATTTGGTCCATTAGTTGACAGTGCATGTCCGGGCAAAAGGCCTTCAGGTCAAAAGGATTGTCGGTACAGCTCCAAGACCATTGGCATTGTGTTAAAATCTTAAAGTAAGAATTTTTACTCTGCTTTTTGTTGTTTCATTGTTTCTGTGTGGCTACCTGCAGACTCTAGCACAGCATGGCTGACTGAGGCGGTGCTGCTGGGCTGTTCTGATGCCAAGAAGGCCGACCTGAGAGTGAATGAAGAAAACGGCATGCTGATCGATTTGGCTATGGGGTCATCCAGAGAGCCTGTTGGAGGACTTTGGAGGAAGATGAAGGAGTACGCCATCAGCAGAGGTAGGTTATGATTTAGACCATACACTCAAACCGCCTGTGTGGGTGATAATTAATTTACTGAGAAACGCTATTCATAAAGTGTATTTTTTTCCAAAAGAAGTCACATGCTGATTTAAAACAGCAAATATCAAAAGAAGCATCCCTTGTGCCGTACAGTTTCTAGTCAGCGTCACCATTCTGTAGAGTAATCTTTTATTGATTGTGGCCATCAACCCGTAACCACAATCAAGTTTTTTTGCAACATCTGTTCTGTCTTTTTGTTTGCAGACTGGGAGAACAGTGGTCCTTCAGAGGACTCACTACTAGAAACAGCATGTCGCTGTAGCCTGGCTGCAATTTTGAAACACACCGGGCTTCAGGATGAGACCTACTGGCAAGATAAGTGAGTCTATACTATGTATAGTGTATAAGTGGTGTGATTTCATAAAACATGAACGTGGGTGTCAAGAATACATTTTTTGGTGGTTTTAATTATTATATTGAATGCACAAGTTATTCTTTATTCCTAGGTACTATTTAATGTGTGATTTTTAATTTTTGTGACTTAGTTGTTAGTACCCAGTATGAGTTTAAAGTGCAGTTCAAATGTATTTAATTGGTCTTGCCAAAATGTCAAGTGTGTTGACTTGGATAACACAGTTATGACGTTTTTGTGTGGCAGGTATGAACCGTGTAAGATGCTGACAGAGATCTATGAGATGGTGCATAAGATCAGAAGCACTCTGTTGGCACACAAAGATACTCCAGTGACTTCGGCCAACACACATGGCCAGTCTACTGCTAAACAGGTAGAGCATGCATCTCTTATACCCATTAGCTACTGGAAATAATGCTGGGACAATTTCCTCTGTGAAATCTTAAACTACCTATATCATTCAACTTCAACCTTTAGCATTTTCATTCAACAGATTCTAAACATTGTATTCTTGTGATTCTGTTCACAACCTGACAACCATTCAACAAGATGAGCTCTCATTTCTCTCTTTCTGTTGCTCTGTCCCTTCCAGAGTTCTCAGGGCTTGCAGATTCCTAGTGGTGAGGGCCAGCAGGAACCGGGTCCCTCCGGATTAGAACAGCAGGCAAACCGGAGGAAGGACCGTGACCCTGAGGCCAGGGGTCACTGTAGCCGCCAAGGGTTTCAGGCACTCCCCTCGGCTGCAGAGCACAACCAAGAAGAGGGACCAGAAGAGGACACGCCCAGCATCAGCAGTATGTACCTGCCGGGTAAACTGGGCCTTTTGAAGTATACAAAAGTACAAAAGTAGTCAAATGTTAGAGCATTATAGGGTGCCATTTGGGATGCATCCATACTCTGACTCCTGTCTAAACCCAACCTCCTTGTGCCTAAAGAGGTCCTCCAGTGTTTCCTGGCCACACGAGAGGCCATGCATTTGCAGCAGAATGAGACAGTCTATGAGTCCTCCGGGACCTCCACCCTCCCTAGCAGCACAGAGAGCCCCGGCACCCCAGAGAGAGAGCCCCCTCACAGGCAGGAATGGGAGAGGCAGAGAGGTTCTGAAGATGGCATGTCGTTCCCTACGGCCTGTCACCTGGTGGTCTCTCGCTGTGCGTTCCTGTTACTAGGGGTGAGGCCTGCTTGGCAGGAACTGAGCGAAGAGGCAGGGCAAGCTGAAAGCACTGGAGCAAGGTCTGTAGCGGGGCTGTGTGTGTCGCTTTCGAAACGTTACACCTAGAAATCATTGTTTTTTCAATGTACTCCACAGAAAATCCACCTCATCTACAGACTCTCTATCCAGTCCAGAAACGGAACAAAACAGGTTCACGATGGAGGGCAGAAAACAAGTAAGTAATTTTCATCATCATGATAATTGATTGGTCAGTCTTTCTACCACCATGATGCATAATTATAAATTCCTAACATCGGTGAGACATGAGTACGGTGAGTACTGAAAGAACGTCCATTTGTTGCTGAGCTTCATCACACAGCTGTTGAAATGGTTCATAGCCATGCATTAGGTTAAGCCCATTTAAACTATTTATTGTATTTTTAAAAGTTGCTTTATTTGTTTTTTTTTATGTCCACTGATCAATCCAAAAACTCCTTCAAGAATAAAATGGGTAAGTGGAAACTGAAAAGTCTTGTTATGGTCAGAAGTCCTAGTCATAAGGGTTTTTGTTAGAATTTTTGGGCGTGCCGTACAACTACAAATGAATATCAGGCAGTACAGAAGGAAATGGCATGGCTGTTCTTCTATAACCCTTGACCTCTCCACATGTCTCCAGGTCTGCCATTGTGTTCCCTGGGAATCATGAAGGATGCGTGGGAGCGTTTGCGACAGTGCATCAGCCCCACTGCCAACTCCATGTGCAATGGCGAGGCAGGTAGCTCGCTCACTGTCCTCAGTCAGGTTTTTCACTTCTTATGTGGGAGCATCGTGAGGCCAACCCCTACATCATCATTACTGGAGAGAGAGGCAAGCGGCCAGGCAGACCCCAAGGCCATCACGCAGGCCATGTACCAGCAACAGCAAAGGGCAGAGGTACATCGTTTTCTAATTGGATTCAGATGGTTCTCTCCTTAAAATAATACTAGGTTATGCTGCATCACCATCAAAATGGTCTTACTGAACATTTGTGCAGCTATTGTTTATGGTAAGTTTAAGGGGATAGGCTGGCCTTACACAAAGCAATGTTTGGAGTTCCAATTTGTATAGTTTATCCTGCTGTGGTATTAACTAGAACCAAGCAATATAATATTTTGTAAACATGTCCTGTGCTAGTGGTACCTGGATTTATTTATTGGTAGTTCCTATTGGAAGCTGGCATTCAAAATAAGTTTCCCATGCTACTTTATAGGATTTATAGCTAACGTTGGAGAACAAATATTGCCAACTGGTAGCTTTTCAGATCCATATCAGCCAGTGTATACCTGTATTTCCAAAACATGGAGAGCGTTCCACCAAAATTAAAGAATGTCCTATACAAAGCGCATTGATGCTGGGTGTGATCAAGCCATATGGCCAATACATTTGGATAATTCCATTCCAGTACTATTTTTAACTCTAGTAGGTTGAATAATAACCTGAACCAAGTATTGGCAGGTATTAGTCAGAGCATCATTCTAAGTGGACAGTTCGATGACATCCAGTTAGTATTTTGATCACCCAGAATATTGACCCTTGTGTTCATGTCGAATACAGTACGTTATCAAGCATTTCGCAAATGTGTTTCATAACATTCCATTTTCCCAAAATATTATTCCTGAAACACTGTTCTATCATGTGGCTGCTATTCTCAGGTCCGTTTGGAAGCCTTGTGCCAGATCTCTTCCTTCCTGTCTGAGATGGAGGAGAAGAGCATTGGCTCAGGTTCCTCTCCACCCCCGCGGTTCCCGGGCCTTCTGCAGTCTGTTCAGCTACAGTTTCTCTCAGGCTGCTTTGCGCTAGGAACGCCCATCACGGGCTGTCTGTCTGGAAACAATGACAAGATGAACCATTACACTGTAAGTTCAGTCCCATTTTCTGTTGTAGTTTTGGGGTAGATGTATTTACCACATCACTCCATTCCAAATTGTAGGACACAGATTGGAAAGTGAGTGCTGGACAAAATAACCACCATAATAATTTATAATCTCCAATTTGTCTCTTTATGGCTTGTGAATACACACTCATAAGCGACCATTGAATTCCGGTTCAGACTATTTAAGTTTCCATAGCTATCTGTATGTAACTCCATACAATGTAATGACATTGTGTTCCTAGCACCTACAGCAATGTCTCGAAAGGGTGCTTTTCATAAGTGATTTTTATGAGAAGAATGAGGAATGCCATTGTAATTTATATTTGATTCCAAAAGTAATACAGTTTTTTCCAATCAAGTATAAGGTTATGTTACATTGTTATCTACCAGCAATATTTAATGTCTGCCTCAGTCATACTGTCATGAAGTATACATCGTGTAACATCAGTAGTATTGGTTATGTTAGGCTCTCCAAGTAAAACTGAACAAAAAGAAAGGTCAATTGCATTAACAATAGGATTACCTCCTTTTGGCTACAACAAACAGCAATCATTTACCTGTAACAAAAGATACATAACATGAACAGCATTAAAACATATTGGGTAGTTGGATACACATTAAAAACCAAACAACATTATAATTAAGCCAACAAATGTTGGTTTTTCCTTGTTTACACTTTGTCTGAGCGGGTGGGGCTACTTTGACCTCCAACCTTATTTACAGTGCATCCAGAATGTATTTGCAGCACTTCACTTTTCCCACATTTTGTTGGTACAGCCTTATTCCAAAATGGATTCAATTATTTTTTCCCTCAAAATTCTACACACAATACTTCATAATGACAAAGTGAAAAAGGTTTGTTTCATATTTCTTTATAGATTTGTATAAATTAAGAACGAAAATATAAACACGTACATAAGGGTTCACAGCCTTTGCTCAATACTTAGTTAAAGCACCTTTGGCAGCAATTACAGTCTAAAAGCTTGGCATACCTATTTCTGGGAAGTTTTTCACATTCTTCATTGCAGGATCTTTCAAGCTCTATCAGGTAGGTTGGGGAGGTCGGTGCACAGCCATTTTCAATCAGGTTCAAGTCTGGGCTCCTGCTGGGCCACTCAAGAACTTTCACAGAGTTGTCCCTGAAGCCATCTGTTTGTTATCTTGGCTGTGTGCATAGGGTTGTTGTCCTGTTGGAAGATGAACCTTCGCCCCAGTCTGAGGTCCATTGCGCTCTGGAGCAGGTTTCCATCAAGGATGTCTGTACATTGCTGCCTTAATCTTTCCCTTGATCTTGACTAGTCACCCAGTGCCTGCCACTATAAAACATCCCCACAGGAAGATGCTGCGACCATCATTTTCTATTTTCAAAAAATTCTAAATTCCTTTTTCATGTTATCATTATGGGGTATTATGTGTAGAATTATGAGGATTTTATTTTAATTAATCCATTTTGGAATACTGCTGTAACATAAAAACTTGTGGAATAAGTGAAGTGCTGTGAATACTTTCCGGATGCACTGTATTTACAATAATGTTGGTTGAATTTCTTAATTGTTGAAATATGTTTAATGCAATACATTTCTTGGGAGAAATATACTGAGCTCTACACATAACAAAGCATTCATAAACTTAGCTATGCAATTCGTTAAGCAGGCTTTAAAGCAATGTGTGATTCTTTCCCCAGACTGGAACACAGTCTGCATCTATGCGTGTCCAGAGAGAGCTGCAGTCGGCTGCCCACACTCTCTACCAGCAGGTTGTCCGGGTTCTAAGACAGAAAGTCCTCCTGGACAGGGAACAGACAGGTAGACGTGCCTTTACTACCGCAATATGACTCACAGGCCAGATTTTGGGGTTAGCCACTTTGCAATTGTTTGAAACTCCATTTTCCCAGACAGCGTCAAGCCTGATCTTTGGCAAAAAAATCTGAATCAATCTGAAATTGTGTTTTTGGTTCCTGTGTTAACATTCCTGGTTGCATGCATGAATGGGATTCCCCTCTGGACACCAGTGTTCTTGGTGCGCACCATTCCAGTCTCTTCCTGTTCTCCTGTCCTCCACTGTTTCTACTCTGTATGACTGGTCCCTATGAGTTGCCGCCTGAAATAACCTTCAGTTTTCCCACCTCTTTTAGGATCCTACCAGCACCTCCTCCTTGCCACAGTGTTTGCCCTTAACTTCCACTATCAGCCGGTGGACCTGGTGGTGATCATTAAGTGTGGCATCCTTGACATCCTTTCGTTGCTGACGGACAACACTTGTGTGCTAATGAACCAACGTTGGCTGGCTGCTTCCATATCAGGACAAATGCTGTTGAGTGGAGCTGTAAAACTGGCTTGTGCCCGTCTGCTGCAGATACTGGCAATAGCTGCTAGGTAAGTTTCAAAAGTGTCTTTTTCAGGCACAGAGAGTTTCTAGTCATTTTCCATTGTAATCAACTGCATAGGCAAAGTTAACCAGTCTGATTGGTCTGTGTTTAAAATGGAGAGTTTATTGTGCCATCTATAACCTTGTATGAAACTAGTAGTAGTTTGAAGGGTAATATAAACCATATGGTGTACCACGATCAGCCATAACAATATGACCACCTGCCTAATATTGTGTAGGTCCCCCTTTTGCCACCAAAACAGCCCTGACCCGTCATGGACTCCGCTAGACCTCTGAAGGTGTGCTCTGGTATCAGGCACCAAGACATTAAAAACAGATCCTTTCAGTCCTGTAAATTGTGAGGTGGGGCCTTTATGGATTGGACTTGTGTGTCCAGCATATCCCGCAGATGCTCGATTGGATTGAGATCTGGGGAATTTGGAGGCCAAGTCAACACTCGTTGTTGTGTTTCCCAAGCCATCCCTGCACCATTTGTGCTTTGTGTCAGGGCACATTATCCTGCTGAAAAGGCCAATACCATCAGGGAATGCAGGTTTTATGAACGGGTCTACATGGTCTGCAACATTGCTTAGGTAGGTGGTACGGTAACATCTGCATGAATTGCACTACGCAAGGTGTCCCAGCAGAACATTGCCCAAAGCATCACACTGCCTCCGCCAGCTTGCCTTTTTTTTATACCTGGTGCAATGTGTTCTCTAGGTAAGCGATGAACACGCACCCGGCAATCCATGTGATTCATCAGACCAATCCAGCTTACTGCTTCTATTGCTCCATGGTCCAGCTCTGATGCTCACATGCCCATTGTAGGCACTTTGGGAAGTGGACAGGGGTCAGCATGGGCACCTTGACTAGTCTGCGACTACACAGGCCCATACACAACAAACATGTGATGCACTGTGTGTTTTGACACCTTTTTATCAGAACCCTCATTAACTTTTTCAGCAATGTGAGTTACAGTAGCAAGTCTTTTGGATCGAACCACACAAGCCAGCCTTTGCTGCTTATGTGCATCAACTAGCCTTGGCCTTCTATGACCATGACTGAGGTTTTCCTTCCTTAAACCACTTTTGATAGGTACTGAACACTGCAGGCTGGGAACACCCCACAAGAGCTGCAGTTTTGGAGATGCTCTGACCCAGTTGTCTGGCCATCACAATTTGGCCCTTGTCAAAGTCACTCAGATCATCACTCTTGCCCATTTTTCCTGTTTCTAACACACCAACTTTGAGGACAAAATGTTCACTTGCAGCCTAATATATCCCACCCACTGGCAGGTGCCATGATGACGAGATCAGTGTTATTCCCTTTACCTGTCAGTGGCCTTAATGTTATGGCTGATCGGTGTATCATTCAAGTTTATCTTCTTTATCTAGATTATTGAGTCTGTTTACTGTAAATGTTTTGTCTGTATTGCCCAGTTCGTGTGAAGACTCTTTGCCTCTGGACGTGTCCCAGGCCCTGATGGATGTTATGTGTGAGCAACTTCGATCACTGTTACAAATGGTCCACCAGCAGGAAGCGCTGGAAAGGAGCAAAGCTGAAGAAACAGACCAGGACACCTCCAAGAGGACCAGGATAGAGGGTAAGAAGTGTTTAGGGCTAGCTTTTAATAATACAACTTGTATTTTCATGCATAAGCATTTGCAAACCAACAGATGAATTGTACCTGTTTATGGTTTCTATGAGATAACCGTTGAAAATGACCAACACCGCTCTAAAAAGTGTTCTCTAGTGATTGGAATGTGTTGACAGCTGACAATAAACTAAACTTTTTTTAAAGTCAAAATGTACATCCCTTTCTGTACTGTAGGTTTGGAGGTGGTACGGGGCAGTAGGGTTGTGGAGTCTCAACTCACTGACTTCCTGGTTTTTCTGAGGCGAATCCTGTCGCTAAGGGTTACCAAGAGCTTTTCTACCTTCGTCAAGTGGGTTGATCCACTCATGAACATCATCTCACACAAGTGCTGTACAGGTATGGCGCTAATACAGAAATAAATGACCTTTCCGAGTGTTGTTCTTTTGGGAGAGTGTCCTGTTGTGGGTTTGAATCCCACAAGAGAGCCAGTACGAAAACTCTAAATAGAATGTATGAACACATGAAAATGTCGCATGTCATTGAAAACAATCATTCTCAATTTGAATGCATAGAATACCTATGAGTGGAATAGAATTATTTATCACCTGAGAAATAAATTATGTTTCCTTTAGGTTGTCCGTGGTTCCGCAAATTAAGAACCAAACTACTAGCTTTCCATATATTGGAGGGTCTGCTACCTGCCTGTTCTGATCCAGTACAGATTCAGCAGGTGAGTGAGTTCTGATCCAGCCCAGATCCAACAGTACCTTAATCTCTACCTGTATCGGTACGTACTAATTTGTATATGTACTTTATAAATACTTTCCCCCCCTATTTTTTCTTTAGATTGTTGATCAGTTGTTCGGGCTTCTCTCTGTGTTTATGTGGGAGGAAACTTTAGCTGTGATGAATAACCCAGAGAAGACATCAATGAACTTAAAAGGGGTATCTACACTGTCAATGAGTTCCGCATACATTTTGTTGACTAAGTTCTAGTTGGCTGCTAAGAGCCCAAGTTCATATTCTATGTATTTCTATGTATGCAGAAAAAAACTATGTATTACAACAAAAACACATAATAAGTACTATAAAGCAAGTTGGTTTCAATATAAAAAACTATGCTAATGGAATTTGTGATGTATTCCAGGACCCAGTAAGCGATGATGAGTGCATTTCAATTGGGGACTTCTCCTTTGACCCCTACAAACTTATCTGTTGTTCACTGGAGAGTGGTAACATCCTGTCTCACGGGGCAGGAGGAAAAGGTTATGGCCTTGCAACTACTGCCATCACATCTGGATGCTTCATATGGAAGGTAGGACAGGTTGTGAAATGTCTGTGTTTGTTGTGGGATACTGACCAAAGTGCCAGGGTATCTAATGTGCATGAACATATAAATAGGTCTGGAAGGGAGGACTCCCACTTGGCTATTGCCTAATCAAACTGTCCCTGCCTTCTTTCCGTTGCACACCAGTTCTGCATCACCAAAGAGAACAAAGGCAATGAAGGCACTTGTATCGGGGTGTCACGATGGCCCATCCGGGACTACAACCACCGCACCACCACAGACATGTGGCTGTACCGGGCCTATAGTGGCAGCCTATACCATGGTGGGGAACTGGGACGGGCGCTGCCGTCCTTCACTCAGGGGGACACCATCACTTGCATCTTGGACATGGAGGCCAGGACAATCTCCTTTGCCAAGAACAACAAGGTTTTACTCTGACCAGCTACTGTTTTGAAGGAATATGATTCACTGGGTTTTATTGAAATTAACTTAATTTTCTCCAATTTCCAAGTGCCTTTTAATGGTGTAGGAAGCTGTACACACTGACACCTTGACATTCTTTCCAATTTCTCTAAAGGAAGTACCAACGTTTTTAAGGGTTATAATGGCCTTATTTCCTTTGTTAATTTATTTTTCTCTCCATAATGAAGGCAATATACTAACTTCATACAGTACAGCATTGTCCAAATAATGCTAGAATCTCTTCCAACCTGGCTCTTATATAAAGAGAGGGTTTCAAAGTAATCAACAATGGTTGGGACGCCTGTACTGTAGGAATTGTTAATAGTTTTAAGGATTTAATTACTTCCATTGCTTCGGAACTGTAACGTTGTTAACCCATTACACATTGTTGTGCTCTGTTAGTTTACCGTTCGCCTTTGTACCAATTCTCCGAGTTATGCATTGCATTTGAATTGCTTAAATTTGAATTGCAGCTTGGGTTTTAGGGTTTCCCAAACCTTTGACTGTTAGTATATAACAATGGTTTGTGGCATATGGCCAATATACCCTGACTAAGCACTGTGCCTAGCCACTCCAAAAGCCATGGTATAATGCCAATATAGTGTTTAATTGATTCATGTCTTTATTTCTTTGGCAGGAGCCAAAACTGGCTTTTGAAGGGGTTGATGCCACAGAGTTGTACCCTTGTGTCTTATTCTACAGCAGCAACCCTGGGGAAAAGGTGGGTCATAGGATTTGTTAGTCCTCAACTGTTATTCTTTTCAGGGTTTTTAAGATGTTTGTTATGTGTATAATGCATTCAAGACAGTCTAACGTCTCACTGTGTCACAGCATTTTGTAACTCAGTTGAAAAATCACGGCACTTAAAGTTTAGGTTTAATTCCCATGGGAAATAGTACAAAAAAGGTATGAAAATGTATGCACTGTATGGATCTGAGCATCTGCTGAAATGACATAAGGTATAAAAGGAAAATATTTTGAAAGAAAGACTTGACTCCTTGCACATCTCTAGGTGGCGCTGTGTGACCTCCTGATGAGAGGCATGCCTTGTGATCTCTTCCCCGGTGAGCCCCTGTGTTCCCCCCGCACCACTGTGCTCCTGGAGGCCACAGTTCAGCTTTTACGCAAGCTGCACCAGCATGACGGCCAGTGGACGCAGCACATTAACCAGCACATGCAGGCACGGCTGGAACTGATTGGACCACTCATGAAGGAAGGAGGCCTGGGAACATTCAGACATGGTCAGCTGCCGATCGTTTTTTCTTTTTCTTTAGTTGAATGCTCTGATTTAAGCCTGTTTAAAATGTATTTGTTAGGAGTGTGTCAAACACCTATCTATCACATAGCTGATGAATCTCATGTGTTGCACATTTATGCACCCAGTCATTTATTGAGCATTTCTTTCAAATCCGAGATATTCAACCCTTTCCATAGGGATTCCCAGATATTCCATGTATTTCAGTTATTCACACCTGTTAATACTTGATAAGCCCTTGTTTAGTGAATCAAGTGTGCCTGTTCAGTGCTACAACAAAGTTGTGTTACGTCTTGGGGTCCCTTGGGAAAGGGTTGGATACTTTTTAAATGTTATACACTTGCTACACTAAACTTGCTACACAAAGCCCCCATGTGGAAGATAGGTGAAATGCAACAACTTAATACTTAGTTCCAGCTAATCTCACCCTCTACTATGCACACTTTTTACTTACGGTAAAACACATCCCCTCAGAAAGTTCAGCACCCATTTTCCTTTAGCTGCCTTTAGTTGAACATGTGCCCAGAAGATTGTGGAATATTTAGATTGTTTGGTCTGAATATAGACTAAGGATTTTGATTTAACAACTGTATCTTTTCAAGAACGTCTGGAAGGCTGTGTAGCCTATTTGACAGATTTCTTGCCCACCCTCCATCACTCTTTACACAGCAGGCTTGAGCCCTAAAGGAGTTGATGAGAAGGATAAAGAGCAATTTGGTAGCAGGGTTGGAGAGGAGTCTCCAGGCCCGGGGGACTTGGTGAAGGGACCATCAGGTCTCTCCGAGACCCAGCTTGTTTCTCTGTGCACTGAGGTGTGGCCAGTGCTTGCTCTGATCGGAGGAGTGGACGGCGGACTCCGGGCGGGGGGGCTGTGCCTGCACAAACCTAGCGGGAGAAGGGCCACCCTGCTGGGGGTGTTGAAGGCAGGAAGCCCCATGGCCAAGCTCCAGTGGGAGGAGGCTGACCTCTCTGTCAGGTACTGCCACACACATGCATCCTGAGAGGTTGTGCATAGTACCAAGGCATTTTTTTTATTCTGCACACTTCTATTCTGCTGTAGATTTTCATCATACTATCCTCTGTAAGATCTGTTTTCCTACTTTTGTCCTTAGCCCCCTTTTTTAGTATTGCATGTCAATATTTTCCTTTCTGTTAATTTCTGTTCAGTCTTAACCATTTTTCTTTATCTCGCTTACCTAAGTCACCTGTCTGATCTTTCCTTTTTCTTATATTTTTTTCCTTTTCTTGTTTCTCTTCCCTTTGTTTTTGTCTTCATTCACTCCATCCGTCTGTTGCATGTCCTGGTTCTCACCGCTAACAAAAGCTTCCTGAATTCTTGGTCACCCAGCGACATCCCGCTGTCTTTTCTGGAGCCCTGTGACGTGCCCCAGTGTGACGTCAGCCGACTCCGAGGCCTCAAACCATCTGTCCTCTTAGACTTGATCTTCCTGACTGGTCTCCTAGAGGAGCAAGAGGAGAGCCCCAGGCATGGAGTGGTAGGAAAAGGCACGGGGAGAACCAGGAAGCGTTGCTCCTCAGAGGGAGTGAGCTTCCCCCGAAGCGAGCTGGAGCTCAGGCTAGATGAAGACATCGCCCGAGAGATGATGGATAACGACATTGAGGGAGGCCCGGGGCTGATGGGAGAGAGAGAAGGAGAGCTAAAGGGGCATCATCCATCCCCAACTAGAGCACTTTCAGAGTCCTGTGACGATCCAGATGAGGGCAGTACCTCATTTTACTGCCCACCATCTCCAGCTCCACCGTCCCCCAGCCCTCATCAAACTAAGCCCCAGCCAGATATCTTTTCTCTAGAGCTCCATGCTGTCAGAGTCTCCTACCTTCTGCTGGGGGCACTGAAGTCCCTGGCTGTCATCCTTAGCTGTGGGAAGTTCACTGACCTGCTGCTGGTGCCAAAGCATCAAGACCCTTGTTCTGCTAGCCTACGTAGTGCAAGCCTAGACCGGACAAATCCAGGGGGCTCGGGTTCGACCCCCGCACCGGCCGAAGAGGACTGTAACACTGCTGAATTTAGGTTAATTAAAATTTTTTACGTTCTACACATTTTGCATCTTACATTTGTTATTTTTTATACTGGGTTATTGGAGCCTTTAATGCTCAGTCTTTATGCTTTATTTTACTGGTAATTATGTTGATAACCGGTTTATAAAGCAAAAAGGCACCTAGGTTTTCTTCTCTAGTTTGCCAGGCACTCTCTGTCATTATTTGCCCATTAGCCTTTGAAAATGAACCTCACCCAATTCCTTATTGCTCAATTATACTCACAATGCTTAGTCAGTAGATTAGTATTGTGCCTTGCAAAAGTATTTAGACCTATTATTAATGACATTGGGTTTAATGTTAGAAATATCTCAAATAAGATACTGAAATAAGTTTCCTGGAAAACTATTCAAATAATTTGTTTAATCAAATAGAAAAAATACATACATTCCGGAATTAGTGTTTTATTTAAAATAAATATTTTTTAGTGTTTTTCTCATCCTTTAACAATGTCTTAATGAAAACAACTGTAGGCTGTAGTTATAAAACTAATGTTAACATGCAAAAACTGAAGGGTTATAATAGTATAATTTTCAAGACTGTTGGAAAATGTCATGCCCTGGCTGCGAGCCCCTGGCCATTTCAGGGCAATACTTTTTGTGAGGCCTCTAGCCCTCTTCATGCCATTGTGGGCTCCCCAGTCAGAGCAGCTGCATTCAGTTGACTCTGATTGGGGAGCCTACTTAGGTTCAGTTTCCAGCCACACCCGGTGTGGTTTATTGTTTGTGCTTGTCTCAACAGCTCACGGTTTGTCTCTGTTTAATTCTGTTTCAAGCGAATGCTTTACATGT
>JACXGK010003176.1:0-47182 GCA_016801125.1 Novumbra hubbsi | reverse complement strand
TGATTCCTCCACGAGGCCCACTGAGTTGGTCCGGACCTCCAGTCCCTGTGTCATGTTTATAATTTCTGGAGGTATTGATTCCTCCACGAGGCCCACTGAGTTGGTCCGGACCTCCAGTCCCTGTGTCATGTTTATAATTTCTGGAGGTATTGATTCCTCCACGAGGCCCACTGAGTTGGTCCGGACCTCCAGTCCCTGTAGATCTGTAACCTGTTGCAGCCAATAATATTGTATGAGTTCAGAAACGTGTTTGTATTACTGTAACAAATATTTATTTTCCTGAATCCTGTAGCGGTTATGTTCATTTGATTCACCTGCAGACATGAAAACAGAAGGGAAACAATGTCATATTCAATGAAAGTCCTCTTTCAATTTGAGTTGTGACCAAGATAATACACGTTTTGCGCGCACACACACACAAGCATAAAAACGCTCTCACAGGTTCCTAGCCCAAGAACTTAATCACTTGGCAAATCGATGTGCTCGGTGACATGAAATCAAGATGGCAGCTTCCTCCTTTTTTGGGGAACTACTGGAACCTTAAAACTACTGGAACCTGGAGACTACAATTGGACCATTGGAATGTCAATACCACTTTATGTAACTTGTTGTCTGTTTGTATTCAGTCAGTTAAAAAGGACTGTGTTGTCTGTTTGAATACAGTCAGTTAAAATCGAGGAACACCGTTGTTCACCAGAGAGATCCTCTGGTCAGAAGACCTCTACGCTCTTACCAGGAGGACAGCTCCACCACAACATCCACCCACAACAGTACCTCCACCCCAGGGAGGAAAAGGATGGCTACCCGTCCACCCCAAACCCCAGGCTGCACCACCTCTAGTACTCCGTCAGAACCCCTGAGCAGTGCCTCTAAGAGGCTGAAGCTTTCTGAGGAGCCACAGGAGAGGTGGGTGTGTTATTTAGTCCATTAGTGTTTGGGTGGCTATTTAGATTACAGCAATGGTCAAGACATCGGTTTCACTTTAGTTCTATGGACATAATATGGAAACACCATGTTCTACTGTGACTAAGTCGGCTGGAAGTGTCAGGAGTCCATTTACATCCCAATGAATAATATCCTGCTTCACTGCTCCTATCAAATCTAGGTGGTTAAGGGGTCCCTGGGTGGGTACGGGGTCCCTTGGTGGGTGCGGGGTCCCTGGGTGGGTGCGGGGTCCCTGGGTGGTGCGGGGTCCCTGGGTGGTGCGGGGTCCCTGGGTGGGTACGGGGTCCCTGGGTGGGTGCGGGGTCCCTGGGTGGGTACGGGGTCCCTGGGTGGGTACGGGGTCCCTGGGTGGGTAGGCGGTTGTCGTGTAGATACAGACTTATGCTCCATCATTCTCCCCTAGCAGGCTGGCCGGATCCAGCTGTGTGATCCTGTGAAGGACAAGAACCTCAGTCAAGACTTTCACACCTACTCCTCCAGTCAGAGAAGAAGTGAGGGATTATGGGTATGTTGGGGTTCAAACGTTAATCTACTGGAGTACTGGCCGTTTACACTGTTACTAGTTATGCTTTTTTTATAACGCTCAAGCCCCTCCCTGTCAAGCCCCTCCCTGTCAAGCCCCTCCCAGTAAAGTCCCTCCCTGTCAAGCCCCCCTGACTAAAATAGTGCTCCTGTTTAATTTTATTGTGTGGGTTTATTTTTGATTAATGTGAACATTTGAACACTGATGATGAAGAGACTCTTTAAAACACGTTATATGCCAAAGGAATTGCTCACAGTATATTTGAATGGTTTATCCTGAATAGGCTGTTGCCATTATTTTATTACTTTATTAATAATCGAATCTGTCAAATGAGATGCGGTGATTGTACCATACACTAGTATTAATTTTAAACCATACTACTGTAACAATTTACATTTAAATAGATTCAGCAATATTCTAGAAATTCGTTATATTTTCAGTGGTGTTGTGGCGATATGTGCAATACTTAAAGTGCATGCTGGTCAGCTGTACTGTATTCCAACACATCACTGCTGAATTAGTTATCTTGGTCAACATTCTGATCCACAAATATTTATTTTACCCCAGCAGAGAGCGAATACACTACTAACATTTGATGTTTTGATGATTGATCTCCAATCTTTCTGTCTTGTAATAATTTTCCTTGTCTAATCATGTACTCCGTATATATTTAGAATCATCATTCAAATTGTGGACATTCTTTGCATTTTTAAATGCTTATGATGTTTTTTTATTATTTCTGTCTGTTTTCCAGAATTTTACTCTTTCGCTTTCTGCAAAAGTGGCTTTATTCAAAACTGTTACATTGCTGTCCTTGTGGATTATTGAGATACTTCAATAAAACTGTTGGATTTCAACCCCGTCTCTGAGTGTGTGTGTTATGGCTAGGGATCCTGGCGGCCATGGGAATGGAGACCATGCTGCAAAACCCTGTCGTTCTGTCCCTGTGCTAGACCTTAATTGCTCCCAGTTTGTTGCTGTAAATATGAGTGTTTGCGTACTTACCTGGCTTTATAATAATGCTATAAAAAATGTGTATCCCGCGTGAATACTTGAAAAATGAGAAGGAATGGTTGTTACTTTTTTGAAGAGTTACCCGCTATGGAGGTTCTCTTATGATCTACAAACTGCTATATAAATAACTGCACTATAATTTCGACTTGCCTGGCGATGAGGGACGTGGACATCAGCTGTTGTTAAATCGTATTTGCAGAAGTCCAATGGGAATCAGATTTTCGTTGGACGAAGATCAACCCCACAGATGTCTCCCTGACGCTGAGGACCGTCTGGATTAATGTTGATGAAGACGTTTTAAATATTCAACACATTCTATATGTGGTGCAAGCACTTAAGAGGCCCATGGATTTCGGTCTATTTTAATGGATGGAAAGCGGTGATGAGTGGTCACTTGGACACAGTGATACGGGTCCATTTAAGTCAATGCATCACCAAGATTTGTGGCCAAGTGCTTTTCCGGATCCCCTTCAAAGGTTTGGCCTCCTGCAAATGAATCGTAGCAGCACGAACAAATTCTTTTATGAACAATCTGTCATCAAACCACCTATAAGTCTTCAGAAGCTGAATGATCAAAAAAAAAAAATCCAACCATTTGCGTCTGTATCTTGTCTTCATGCTCATGCAGATCTTCTAATTCTGCCCTGCTATAGAAATAGAAGCGTTGGGTGTTAATAGACATATGAACTTTGGGCTTCTTGCATCAAGCATTAATTCATCAAGAAACCCTCCATCAAACCCACATATAAGCAGTAGATTTGACTTCTGGTTTTCCTGGGTGGGTCTACCAATGCTTTCTCTTCCCACAACTAGTAGCATATATATTGTAATAAAAACAATTTGTTAGATAGATATTGTTCATAAAAGCATGCATTGCTGTGGCAGGTTGCTTGCATCCCAGCCTCTGTCTGGGCCCCAATTGGATGTTACCTGAGAGGGTAGTGAGTCTCTTATACACAGAAGTCTTTAAAGCCCTTGGACAACATGAAATAAAAATGTAGTTCATTTGGATTTCCTTGCCACCGGTCAACACCGGCTTTACACTTCTGGACACATGCATTGTTTGCTATTGCTCCGTCAAGTTGGACCGGGAGCTTTGGGAACAGGGACTCTTTCCACATCTGCTCCATGGGATTGAGGTCCGGGCTTATGCCAGCCATTCACGGTAAAACCCCCCATGTGTCTAAAGTAGTGCCACCCTAATCCTAAAGTAGTGCCATACAAAGGAAAAGGAGATCACTGCTCATTATCAGATCAGATGGGTTGGACTTTCCAGTGGGGATTTTGTAGTGATGTTCCAGGTCTCTCCACTAGATGGCAGTCCCAGCTTCAGTAAAAACGTTGCAGCGGTGAATACAGCCTTGTTCTGCAATTGACAGCTGTGTTTCAATAACAATGGCTTCAGTAGACGAAGAGAGTGGCCTTTGTACATCAGGATACACAGCCTTACATATAAAAGTTTGATATTTTTGGACCCTACAATTTATACATTTGGCTTATTTCCCTCATGGCCCTAGATTATTTTTAACTAAATAAGTCTCCTACTTGTCCCAAGTGGTTCATGTAGAAAAGCTCCATATTTCTCTCTGGATGCAGACTTCTCCCCTGAAACAGTCCTGCTCTGTGTCCCATCTTGTCTTCCCTCTGGATACGCTGCCTCATAAACGACACCTTCCGGAGCGTCCAGATGTTGGCCCTCTAAGCAGCAATCACTCAGCAAGTCCCTGAACACTCACACACCACACATCTTGGCCAGGACAGAAATCAAGGATCAAGAGTTTTCTGCAGAAGCGTCCGTTTAAATGAAGGAAGTAGCCGTCCATTTGGGGGATAATCTGAGTGTGGAACCTAAGTACCTGGAATAGATTTTGTTTCTCAACACCTTTGTAATTGATATGCCCGTTGAGGCATAGTTCAACTAGGGAGCATATGGGTACAAAAGGCATTGCAAATGTCCCCCTATCCCGTAAAGGAAGGCCACACACTTTGTTTTGGACCAATTCTCTTATGGATCTAGTTCAAATTAGGTGACTATGTACTAGATAGGGTGGCCGCATCGGTTGATGTGATTATCAAAGGTAGATCGGTGGTTCGCGTTTTGTAATCATCGATTAAATGAGCCAAGCTTGTATTTAAGACCGGTTAACCCAAATTCATGTGTCTTGTCAAGTCTTTTTTCAGAGTTAGGGTTAAGATATTACAATGTACCTTTTTCTGATATGTCTGAATGTTTTCAGTCCTAAACCCCCTTAATTTAACTGTCTTTTAGTTCGTATTTAACTTCTTTCTGTCATGAATTATGTTTTTTTTTTATAGCTTTCTTGATCTTATGAAACGAGTTACAGATCAGGACTTCAAACCAAATGATGAATGATCCAAATCTCTTTACAAAATTACAGCTCGTACATTAAAAAATTAAACTCACAAAAGAACTTTCTAAGAGAGGAGATAACCTGGAGATAATCTAGAGAATGAAAAGGACAAGGTATTTTGATGATCACATTTGTTTTAGTGGAAACGCATGCAGCCTTGTGAAGTAGCTCACACTCCTGAAGGCTCGGTAATTAAATAAATGTGATGCCAATGCAATCGGGTGACCTGTAAGGGGATCATTTATGGCAAGCTATCGTGGGCTATTTCATGGTTATTGTAAGGTGCTGCAAGTGTTAACAAAGAATGGATTCATGTGTGCCTAGGGGTTTGTTTATTTCTCAAATCATATTTTATTGTTTTGCTTGGGCAATAAATGTGTCCTAATATGTTGTCTTGAATTGGCAGTTGTTTTGTATATAGTTGGCCAAGAGTCTGTGTTTCTCAATGACAGTTACATGGTTACTCATTGGTTTTCTCTGTTTTAAGGATCACTTAAAGAAACAGTATGTTCCAGATCAGTTTCCTGATGTCTTTCATGCGTCTGCTATCCCACTGTGTGTGTTGTGTGTGTGTGTCCTGATGCAGACTGTATAAACTGTCCTACTGTTGACCCCATGCCAGGTGACCTTTAGGAAGAGGACTGTGTTGACGTACGCCAGGACTGGACCCATGCTGGGACACACACACACAGCGGCTCGGTGCCACATTGCGAAACACTTTCATCAAAGGAACAGTTCTGACCCTAAAGTGCTTATGTCCCAAATGAATATAGTGCACTACTTCACTGGTCCAGAAGGGCTTATGTCCCAAATGAACATAGTGCAGTACTTCACTGGTCCAGATGGGTTTATAACCCAAATATATATATATTGTACACTACTTCACTGGTCCTGAAGGGTTTTTAAGTACACCATTTTAACTAGGGCCTGCAGGGCTTTATAGTGCAGACCCTAGTTGAAAGTAGTGCACTGTAAAGTCCTGCAGGCCCTAGTTGAAAGTAGTGCACTGTAAAGTCCTGCAGGCCCTAGTTGAAAGTAGTGCACTGTAAAGTCCTGCAGGCCCTAGTTGAAAGTAGTGCACTGTAAAGTCCTGCAGGCCCTAGTTGAAAGTAGTGCACTGTAAATTCCTGCAGGCCATAGTTGAAAGTAGTGCACTGTAAAGTCCTGCAGGGCTTAAAGCACCTGTTCAAAAGTAGAGCAACGTCCCGGGGGCCATTTGTGACGTTGGTCTCTTGAAGCTGGCTGTGACGGTGGCGTCAGGCAGAGCACATCTAACAGGATTCTACTGACAGGCTCCCAGTGCCCTCCTCGCTAAAACAGAGATACCAAGCCGGGAGGCTTGACCCCCACACCATCTGACCCCAACACCATCTGACCCCACACCATTTGATCCTAACACCATCTGACCCCCACACCATCTAAACCCCACACCATCTTACCCTAACACCATCTGACCCCCACATCATCTAAACCCCACACCATCTGACCCCAACACCATCCGACCACAACACCATCTGACCCCAACACCGTCTGACCCCAACACCGTCTGACCCCCACACCATCTAAACCCAACGCTATCTGACCCCAACACCATCTGACCCCAACACCATCTAAACCCAACACCATCTGACCCCCACACCATCTGACCCCCAACACCATCTGACCCCAACACCATCTAAACCCCACACCATCTGACCCCAACACCATCTGACCCCAACACCATCTAAACCCCACACCATCTGACCCAGCTGGTTTGTGAAACAGTTGTGTGCTCAACAACATTCAAACATCTGTAGCTTAGCTGCTGCCATAACTCTTTTAAAGTCATTGGATAATGTAAAGGCAGTGGTTCAGATACACCACATGTGTGTACAAAGAAAACAAATATAATTTAAATCCCGGTCTTTGAGCACAAGGAACTCTAATATTTTCCTAGTATCTAACCTGCCATTGAGGCTCATGCAGCTTGTCTTCCTAAAGAAGAGTCCAGCCTAAACACTTCATGACAGTGCCAGAGTCTATCTGTCAGTGTTTGAACTACTCCAGTTCATCTCCATGCTACACAGGTTTGCCGCTTTCTGTGGGAGGACAGATGATATTTTTAGACGTTGCTGCCGACTTTACGTTTCTCATCTTCAGGCGTGTAAAGAAAGACACCATCGAGCGTTAATAACCGATTTCCCTCGGAACCGAGAGCACTACTCCCAAACGAGACACGAAAACAAGATAAGTACCCAATTCTAAACTATATTTAGGTGAGCAAACGTCAGGCGAGGGGTTAGAGCTCTGTGAGCGGCGTTCAGTGGTACGCGTCATTACTTGTTTTGGCCCGTCTAAAGGACCTCCGGCAGTCCCCCGAGGATGTGCTGAGCTGTTGTTGTTGGCTCAGGATCCCCAGGTTGGCCGTGGATTAGACCCTGTTGGCCTTGCAGGCCCTGGCGGTTGACAGCTCACTGTTAACGTACGGCAGCACGACATAACCCGACCACTTACTAAACAACACTCATGGCCTGGAGAAAGAGATGTTGACATTTTCTAGGGTGAGTGTGTTTTTCAGTGGCTCTCTGCCACTCCAACTGACCTTGTCTCGATGGCACTGAGCTCTGTCGCCATGGCAGCTGGACAGGCCTCCGGTCTTCCTTGGATCCTCCTACTCACAATACCCTTGTGTTGCTATAGGACAAACGTGAATGTTTGGACAGTACCAGGTCCAGTATGGATGGACAGTACCAGGTCCAGTATGGACAGTACCAGGTCCAGTATGGATGGACAGTACAAGGTCCAGTATGGATGGACAGTACCAGGTCCAGTATGGATGGACAGTACCAGGTCCAGTATGGATGGACAGTACAAGGTCCAGTATGGATGGACAGTACCAGGTCCAGTATGGATGGACAGTACCAGGTCCAGTATGGATGGACAGTAACAGGTCCTGTATGGATGGACAGTACCAGGTCCTGTATGGATGGACAGTAAAAGGTCCTGTATGGATGGACAGTACCAGGTCCTGTATGGATGGACAGTACCAGGTCCAGTATGGATGGACAGTACCAGGTCCAGTATGGATGGACAGTACCAGGTCCAGTATGGATGGACAGTACAAGGTCCAGTATGGATGGACAGTACCAGGTCCAGTATGGATGGACAGTACCAGGTCCAGTATGGATGGACAGTACCAGGTCCTGTATGGATGGACAGTACCAGGTCCAGTATGGATGGACAGTACCAGGTCCAGTATGGATGGACAGTACCAGGTCCAATACTGTTGGACAGTACAAGTGCTTCTCTTTATAGGATTGGTTGCCTGAGCTTGTTCACCCACCTCCACTGCAAAGATGTTTCCAAATGAGCCCTCAGGATAGCAAAGGGAGGCAGCGGTGGGAAGGCCCCGTTCCTACAATGAGATGCATCGTACAACCAAGAGAGCAGCTTATCAGTTGCACACGTAATCATCAGCTGATGTGTTTGGTTAATTGTATGATGTGTGGAAAATTCAGTGTTTTGTCAAAAACAAATCCAGTTAATTTCCTATCTGTTATGAGATTCAGTTTGGATGATAGTGTTGTGTTTTTCCGAACATTAGACATTTTAAGTTCAAGTAATAGCTTGTAAATCCACTAACTGTAGAGAGCTCATTAGATTTTTAACTAGCCCACATGGGAATCGAACCCATAACATAAGCCACACGGAATGCCAGAGGAGCATAGAGCAAGTCAACATGTGGAAAACAAACCAATGCTGTGCCAAACGTTTAGTCCTCACCTATCACTGATACGACTGGTGTTGCAGTGGGAAAAGGGCAGATAATCAACACTATAGAAGATCTGAGGTTGGCGACTAACCTTACCCCAACCTTCAAATCATTTCACATTTTTATAGAACATTCCTTACAACAAATACATTTCACGAGGCTATGTGATAACATTAATATGAGTTGAGAATGGGTTAAACCCATGTTTTTTGTGGAAATCTTCGTTTGCGTTGTTAAGGATACCATTTGTAATAATTTATATGTTCAGTACGCAGTATCCTCCAGCTGACTGCCATCACCATGATAAAGCTTTCTTGTCATAAACTGAAGAACACTCGCAGTAGAAACAGCCAAATTATTACATCCTCATTTTACAAGAACCGTATTTATAATCCATCATATTCACAGATTGCAGAATCTTAAACAATTCTGGCCTTCTGACTGCAACCTTCATGATTGTACTTGCCAAGCCAAAACAGACACGGGAGGTTTTTCCCCTCTGGTTTGAAATAAACTGTGCTGCACTGGAAACTGTTTTTTTATTTCGGTGGAGATAAAAGATACACGACTTAGCTCCTTCCTCTGCACATTTAGGCTACGCAATGATAACGGTCTGGTTGTGGCTTCAGGGCCATCACTGGTTAATGAAGATAGAGGGCATGTTGAAGATAACGATGTTTAAAAATGTGTCCGCTTCAACCTGTTGGCGTGGCTCCATTTGGCACCTTGACTAGTCCGAGGATCACTGGAGTACGCAAACTAAAATAGCTAGACGGCCCACTTAGAAAGGAGTGCCTGGATCTCGCTTTTAAAATAACATGAAACATAATCAGGCTTTAGATCACGCTTTAGCCGCTTGGCTTGGATCAGTGGGTTTTTGGACTCATTTTCATTCCCAGTTCCAGTTTCCATTCTAGCGACTTATCTTCTCTCTTGAATTAGAAATGATTGTGGGAAGTAGGTCTGGCGTGCAGTGTACTCCGGTGAACAGGACCGCCTTGTCATTCTGACATATTGGTCTTTATTTTCCCCCATCCACTGATTCCACATAGTTCTGGGTTCTTTGGTCAGACTGTCCTGATACAGAACTCATAAATAGAAACTTTCGGCCCTAGAGATTGTGTGTTTCTGGGAAGCTCAGTGCCACGGGTCTTTCATTAGTCGTCTGATAGAGTAATAAATCATTGTCCTGGCTACCTGTCACAATCGAGTCCAACTCTAACTCGGATCCCACCAGTTCCTGCTCAGTGGGGGAGTTAGAGGGATGCAGGTAGAGAAAGAGAATAGAAGACAGACAGTTAAGGGTTGGAAGAGAGTGAGATTAGAAGAAATTAACCAGAACTATTCAGCCATATCAGCCACCCTCTCTCTCTAGCTTTATTTTCATGTTTCTCCTCTCTGTTTCTAATTTGGCTCTTTTGCTTTCTGTTTTTCTATCCTGTGTTCCCCCTCTTTATACTTCTTTACCGCACTCTCTCTTTTCTTTCCCACCCACCCCCCTCTTTTCCTCCATATTTCTCTCTGTTTCTCTCTCACCATTAGCAGAACCCATATTTCCTCCCAGTATCTAGGTCAGTGTGGTTCAGGTTAATGCTCTGAGTTAAGAGGACTTTTTTTCACTCATACTTTAAGTGTAGTGCTTTTAGGTGTGGCCAAATCACATCCAAAAAAAATTCTGTCCGTATCCAAGCATGAGAATCAACCCTGCGGTTGATGACTAGACAGACAGAATGCAAAGCATTCCAGCTAGGGAGGTGCCTTCAAGATAAGAAGACTTTGGCCCTGATTCAGACCAAGGCACATTGTATAGATCTTGACATTTATGTCACATATATTTTTTACCAAAACACTGATTCACAATCGCTTATGCTTCCTAACTGGACATATTGATATTAATTGACTTGGTGTTATGCTGTGATGATTACTCGTTTCTACACTTTTTTGAGCATTGTAGAATGTATAGATATGGAATGTACAGATTTAGTGTCCTCTTCGTTCGATTCTCAATTGGTGCCAGAACAAATATGACAATGTATCCAATTAGTTCTGAATAAATGACTTAAATAACACAGAAATGTAAAGATGAACAATAGAAGATATATATAGAATTGGAAAGATAAGACTATAGTATCTAATCTTATCCAAAACAAATGACAGTACTGAGTGAGCGCATACATGTTCCAAACCACAACCTCTAGCGGTGTTATTGTCACGTTGATGAGCAACATGGAACCCTTGTCTGGTCGGTAGTCCTCATATAGGAGACAGGGTGGGCCCAGTCCAGAGTGGTCATCTGTTATTCATCTTAAGAAATCATGACTGTGAATCATTTCTGATTGACAGTTTGGAAAATGCTAATAACATTAACTCAATGTTTTACTTAGCACAGGGATTGACCACACAACCTCTGTAGCCAGGGGGCAGGGACCAACCTATTCCCTGTACCGTGCATCTAGGTCTGCTTTTTTGGCATTCAGGACGTACACCGTACTGCTTTTCCCTGCACGACATCAGAACATCAGCCATTGCATGTACGAGGTCCAGCAACAATTACACCAACAGCACCATCATGTTTGATGGAAGATATACAGGATTGTTTTTCCAGTCATTGCTATGGCAGAACACTTATGTTGCAGCTTTTTGGGCTCAGTTTCTTCCTGGCTCCTGTATGCTTGAGTGCTTCCCAGATAGCCCCTTATTCCTTATAAAGTGCACTGCTTTTAAACAGGCTACATAGATTTGACTAAACAGACATAGAGGTTGACGGAATTCTGTGTAAAATCAGTATGATGACTGGGTAACAATAAGATATTTTGGCCAAAACTTAACCCAACATTAAATATATTTAATGTGTATAAATCCTAGATTATGTATAATCTGATAAAAAATATTTTCCCAATTTGGGATTAACAAACTAATACTTTGTTATCTCAACTCTTATGTGCTATCTGAACTATACTAGTTCACAACGTAAACACATCTGATGTATTTTAGTACAGGAAGTAAACATCTGAGGTATTGTAGTACAGGAAGTAAACACATCTGAGGTATCCTAGTACCATAAATAAACATCTAAGGTATTCTAAACACATCTGCATAAGGCTGTTTCACCAACTCTATTATTAAAGTAGTATAAATAGTCAGTTTCCTGCAACACTGCTTGATCATGATATACATACACATGGAAAGGCCTGCATGTATTGTATTTTGCTTGTTGTTTTGAATGTATCATAAAAATAATTCTAAATTGTTTTAATCTTTAAATATGTGATGACCTAGCTTTCTCTGAACAGGTCACACTATTAGGATAGTGTGTTTTGCAACCGTATGTGATTCATGGTTGTTGCTATGAAACCCCAGATCCCCGAAGGTCAGTCTAACATCAAGGACCCTACTAAATGATAGTTCCCTTCAAAGTGTCTGAGAAAAAATCAGGGGGGGATTGATGGGAAAGTGCCGTGTGTCTCACCCACCTAAACGTCATCAAAGCGACGCGGTGATCCATCTTCTAGGTCAACTCCCGCTCATTCTCCTTCTGTTCACAACACGCGCACCAGAACGAGGCGCGTGAGCCCCGACGGGTCGTCTGAACAGAGCAACGGTTGGAAAAGGAAACGGACGACCGCCACACACTAATTTAGGAGGCTGTCGGCACCGCGTTCAGTTGAAGTATTTCTTTGCAACTTGATGTAGCCAGTCTTGAAGGGATACGACTTTCTCCGGACTTATTTGAATATTTTTAGAATGATCCAGAACTAACATCTGTAGTAAAGGTGTTAGTTATTCGCAAATATGAATGATATTAAACTTGCCGTTCTGGGAAGTGAAGGGGTCGGGAAATCAGGTAACATTATCCATATTAAATTCCCCTGAAAAATACTTTTGCTTGTTTGTTGTTATTACAAATTTGATGGTTATTTTTATTCGAAGTATTTAAAAAGGTAGAATCTCTGCCTTCCTCAGCTCTCATCGTTCGATTCCTGACGAGGCGATTTATTGGTGAATATGCCTCGGTGTCAGGTAAGGTCTCAGCTGTTTGACTCTTTTAATAACTCATTTTAATATAAATGAACATTAAATAACGAAAACATCTTGGAATTTTCTAATATGTCCCCAAGTAATCATTAGACCATATTACTGCTTTCCTGCATCAATAAAAATGAGGAGACCTTAAAAACCGAAGCTCCCCTGTCACCATACTGCATTGTCTGTAGTTCATTCAAAATATAGTAAATAGTATACCAAAGACAATTGTATATTGTTTTCTAGTAGATATAAAGAGCATTTAATGACATGAAGTATATAGGTTTAAAAAATAAAACGTTAGAACACACACTGGATTTAATGCAATCACTGTATGTCAATGGACCTACGCAAATTGCCATATAAAAAAATCAACTAACTATCTAGGTGGGTTAGAAAATGCTGCTAGATGTTTATCTGTATTGCCGCTTTAAATGATAATTTTCTACCCACCCTAGTGAGTGTTTCTTTTTTTCTACTTCAAATTGTCTGTATTTTGTTATATCGCAACTTAAAAAGGCCACTTTCAGGTACAGTGTATTGCATTGGGGCCAATGCAGTGGGTGGGTTCGATTGTGCTACTAACTATACCATCTTCTTTGCCCAATGGAACTACATTAAATATAGATTGTACACATCTTAATTTTTCTTATATGCAATGTTCCAATGTTCTTAACATAGTATAGTTTTTTGTTATAAGACAATTTAGTTAACAGTGTTGTCTAGATTGTATGTTTACATAAATGAACCTAAAAATTAACCCATAGTTTACCAAAAAATTTTTTTGGGTTGACTTGTACATCTGTGATAGTATGGGGGTGCATTAGTCCGCATAGCATGGATGTCTTGTACATCTGTGATAGTATGGGGGTGCATTAGTTCGCATAGCATGGATGACTTGTACATCTGTGATAGTATGGGGGTGCATTAGTCCGCATAGCATGGATGACTTGTACATCTGTGATAGTATGGGGGTGCATTAGTCCGCATAGCATGGATGACTTGTACATCTGTGATAGTATGGGGGTGCATTAGTCCGCATAGCATGAATGACTTGTACATCTGTGTAGGCACCATTAATGCTGATTTGCACACCATTGCATTCTGTTTTTTTGGTTTGCCAAGAATAATTTGGCAAAGACCACTACACTTCAGGAGGCTATTGATGTGGAAACGTCAAATTACCATGTCTATTTAAATATTAACTTCCCTCTGTCTTTCTCCCTCCCGGATGCAGAGTGTATATACCGTAAGCGGCTTTCTGTTGATGGGAGACAGCTGAATCTAGAGCTTTATGATCCTTGCTCTCAGGTGAGTTTGCAGTAGCATTATGAATTCAATAGCTGAGTTAGAACATGGTCCTTTCAATGCCAGGATTGTGGGTTTTATTGCCTTGTTGGGTCAGTGCCGCAGCTGTACAAACATGTATAAACTCTATATGTTGCTTTGGATATGACCGACTCCTACATGACTGAAACAGAAATGGTAATATCTAAATGTTGGTCACAAAAACAATGTCTTCAGGATGGTTTCACACTGACATTTCCTTTTTGCTGTGAAGTAAAGATACTTAAAGTTAAAATGCGCCAGGCATCCATGAGTAATCCATCTCACTTACAGTTCCTGGCCAAGCTCCTCCCTGCCCCTGGCCCCGCCCCCTTGGGTTGTTCTAATGTAATCACAGTCCTGCACTGCACATCATAAATCACTGAAACACACCACTTTACCTACAACCAATTAGTCTGTATCAGTCTCACAGGAAGTTTTTTGGCCAAAAGTCTTTGCTTTGAAAATGCGGGAGCATTAATGCCAAGATTTAAAGGATTTCTGTGATAACAAAAGGCCCATTACTGTTTGCCAAAAGGCTACAGGATCTCATGATGATGGTGTATTTATCAAAACTACAAAAAACAAGCCTCGTTATTTGAAAACGTTTGTGGGATTTATTGCTTGAGACACTTTAAAACAGAGGACTGGCTCATAACGGATGGGGTTCCGTTAATTCTATTCTAGCTTCATTCTATTCTAGCAATAACGGGGGCCTTCAAGTCACCTTCGGCTAGCATGTGTCCAATTGCCTGATTGACACCCAGTGTTTTTGGTGTTGGTGTTTCCCAGCAGGCCAGTGAGGGGAAGTCGACTCTGACGGAGCAGATCCATTGGGCCGACGGCTTCGTCGTGGTTTATGACATCAGTGATCGTTCCTCCTTCATCACAGCCAAAGCTGTTGTACACCTGATCAGGGAGCTACAAGTGGGAGGGACTAAAAGGTAGACACCTGAACAGTCTGTCCACATAACGTACAGATCTCACCCACACCTGGATAATCCACACACTTTACAAATCTCACAAAACCTGGATTTTCTACACACTGGATAATCCACACTCCTCACAGATCTCACAACCACCTGGATAATCTACACACTGAATAATCCACACTCCTCACAGATCTCACACACACCTGGATAATCTACACACTGGATAATCCACACATGTCGATGCCGTGTGGGACCATGTACATGTATAAACGTGAAACTACTAGCGGTGTGAATATTCCACATAAAGACAGTGTGGAAACATTGGTTTGAATGAAACCCAGGAAGTAATCCAGTCACATGACCGTGTGACTGCTCGTCTCTCCTTAGGGACGCAGACACACTGGTGTTCCTTGTCGGTAACAAACAGGACCTGTGTCATGTGAGGGAGGTGCGTCGTGAGGAGGGCCAGCGTCTCGCTGCCGAGTCGCGGTGCCAGTTCTACGAGCTCTCTGCGGCCGAGCACTACCAGGAGGTGGTCCTCATGTTCTCCAAGATGGTCCACAATGCGAGCCTGGGGGGCAGGAGTAAGGACAGGAGACGAAGACCCAGTGGCTCCAAGTCCATGGCCAAACTCATCAATAACGTATTTGGGAAGAGGAGGAAATCTGTCTGAGCCGTGACTGGAGGGGCGGAGTCATACCATCGGAAAGGCCTAGTTAATGCCCAGAGGACCTTCTGACGATTGGATCAAATGTGATCAATGACATTGTATAAACATCGATAAAACAGACTTTGCATACTCACTTGCTTTTGCTGTTATTGCTGGTCATGGAATGGTAGGTCAGAAAGAGTCCATCAGTTTGACCCGCCCTAAAAGACTTTGTGCTAAAAACCATTTGGTTAATGATGATGGTGATCCTGTGGATCATGAATATGGATTGGATGTATGTAGAGTCTTTATCCCAGCAGAAGGGCTCACAGAGCTTCACTTTATTAGGATGGAAATCCACTGTCTTGAGTCACAGGCTGCTTTTGCTGTTGGAAGTGTAACTAACAGTTAATTAAACCACTGTGTAGCTGCTGTTGTAAGGGTAACTAACAGTTAATTATACCACAGTGTAGCTGCTGTTGGAAGGGTAACTAACAGTTAATTATACCACAGTGTAGCTGCTGTTGGAAGGGTAACTAACAGTTAATTATACCACAGTGTAGCTGCTGTTGGAAAGCTAACTAACAATTAATTATACCACAGTGTAGCTGCCGTTGGAAGGGTAACTAACAGTTAATTATACACCTTTGAGCGGGATACGCCACACCGCCTTTTTGCCGTTTTCCATTTTAATTGGACCCCAGGGTGTTCATTTTAATTGGACCCCAACAGCCAATCAATACGTTGGCAACACTTTTGGCAATTTTGGATGATAACAGAAAGGCCTGCCCTAGTAGATGATTAAACATTGATACCTGTTCCATTAGACAGATTTGAAGGTTTGGCAGCAGAGAGGATTATTATTTGAGGTTTACCTGTTGATAGACCTGAGATCTTTTTAGATCCTCCATTTAGACCAGCTATGTTTTGGTAGAAAATATCTTATTTTACATCCTCCTGATCGACCATAGATTTTATTATATCCTCCTGATAGACCAGAGATCTTCTTAGATCCTCTTAAAAGACCAGAGATCGTCTTTGATCCTCTCGATGGGACCATAGTTCTTCTAATATGCTCTTGGTAGCACATAGATTTCCTTCTTCCTTCCTAACACTTCTTAGATTCTTCTGATAGACCATATATTTTCTTAGCTCCTCCTGATAGACCATAGATCTTCTTACATCCTCCTGATCAACCATAGATCTTCCTAAATCCTCCCAATAGACCAGAGATGTTCTTAGATCATCTTGATAGACCAGAGATTTTCTTAAATCCTAATAAACAAGAGGACTTTTAAATCCTCCTGATATACCAACATATATATTGTATATTCAGTTAATCCTAATAAAGAACACATTGAGCTACTAATGTTCACATGACATCCCCATTATTACTTACCTAACATAAGTCTCAGAGCCCCCGTAGCGGTCTCCAAAGTGGTTTCCATAGCGGTTTCCAGAGCGGTTTCCATCCAATCATCATTGGCTCTAACGCTCCATGCGTTCCACTGTGGCAGCAGACTGGCAGGTTGTCAACAGTCACAGCAATTAAAGAGCACTCTGTTCCCTGTGTATTTCACTACGTGTTAGTGTAATGGATACACAGGAAAGGGAGGGCCATTTGAGTCCATATATGAATAGATGGGATTTGAAGAGAGTATTGAAGAGTATTGAAGAGAATATTGTAGTACAAAATTACGCTTTCTGTTTATGTTCATTATCCTTTTGTTAAATATTCACTTGAATACATTTACATTTTTGTCATTTATACATTTCCTAACGCTAACTGCAGATGTCACGAGTCATGTCATAAGAATATAATTGTTCAGAATGACTATGTTATTTGGTGCATTAAAAAAATAAAATACTTTTATTTAAACAATGCTCTTTTCCAAAGCGATTTCTTCAGGTGTCTTGGAAAACCAACATCTGACAATCATAATAAGTACACTTTCCTTCAGGGAAGCCAATAGTTGGCAAAGTCAGTGCCAACTATTAAGCGTTAAGCGTTTTTTATTAGTAATTTTTTCAGGGGGGGGGGGGTAGATGGGATACACAAGGTAAGTAGAATATTCATCAAAGAGGTCGGTTTTCCGAAGCTTGGCAGGGACTCTGCTATCTTGGATTCAAGGAGAAGTATGTTTCATCATTGCTTGGCGGTGCTGGATCTCCCTAACCGTGAGAGTTGGGTGGCCAAAAGACAAGAAGTGGCATATCTGAATGTACCAGCAGGGTTGTAGGGTTCAAGCATAGCCTGTAGTTAGGGAAGTTTAGTTCCCTTTTCTGCACCTTAGGAGCCAGGTCCTGGCTGGGGGCCTCTGGCCTTCTCTATGTGCCTGGGGCTCACAGTCACGACCTGACACATTTTGTAGTGTTCTCCCCAATCAGGGGCACCTATGAATGGTTGTCCCTGATTGGGGGGTGTATTTAGGTTCTTCTGTTTTGTTTTGTTCACTGTGGTTCTTAGCGTTAGCCTGTTTTGCTGTTCTACTGTTTATCGTTTCTGCGTCTCCTTTTGTTGTGTTTTCTTAGTTGTGTTTAGTTATAACCAGTTAAGTTTACTATTGAAAGGATGTCTTTCTACAAAACCCCTGCTCTTCATGTCCTGACTTCAAAGAACCGTAACCATAGGCAAGCAACATGGTTTTATAGGGGAAGCATGCTTCTACCGGAATCCAATGAAGCTTGGAGATGAGAGGGGTGACATGGGTGAATTTGGGACGGTTGAACCCCAGACGGGCTGCAGTGTTCTAGATCAGTTGAAGGAGCTTGATGGCACAAGCCGGGAGCCGACCCAACAGTGATTTGCAATTGTCCAGACGGGAAATGACAAGTGACTGCATCAGAACCTGTGTATTTTATGGATGTTGTACAGCATGAATCTACAAGAGTGAGTCGCTGCTTTGATGTTTGCAGAGATAACAGGTTATTGTTGAGTGTCTCACCAATAGTTGAGTGTCATCGGCGTAGCAATGATAGGACAGGCTATGAGTGGATATGACACTCCCAAGTGACCTTGTGTAGAGATGAGAGGAGAGGGCCAATGACTAATCCCTGGGGTACACCAGTAGTGAGAGCATGGCGCAGATATTGTATATATATATATTTGCTAAGATATTTTGTTATCTTCCTTAGATATCGTGTCCATATAGACTCCCAAGCTCTAACCTGACTGGGCTGTGTTTGTATCATTGCTTGTAGGTGTCCATTGTCCTGATCCTGGGTTTTAGTTCCCGTGTTGGGATCCTGGGTTTTAGTTCCCGTGTTGGGATCCTGGGTGTTTGGTTCAGTGTAGGGATGCTGGTTATTTGGTTCAGTGTGGGGATCCTGGGTGATAGGTTCAGGTTAACAACATATAGCTACACAGTCAACAGACGTTTGGAGTCGGTAGATGGAAAATGTTCCATAGTTGATTCCCAAATGGTTCTGTACATAGTGGACACCTGTTCGGGCTTAGGACATTCCTGGGAGAATTTGCCCACATTACTCTTGTCAAAGCTTCTTTGTTTTACAATGGTGAGATTACAGCTTTGTACATGTATCATTCTACATGGGTTAGACTATATGACCCATAGTGTACGTACTTTAGGATTAATAAAATAGAGAAACTTCAGAATTGTTTTTCTTTCCATTCTTTTATTTCGTCTTGGATATCTGTAATTTATGTTCTCTCAGATCTTTTGTTCTCAGGGTAATCCAATGTTACAAAGGTGTCTTTGGCATCCTGAGGAGAACTAACACATAAATCATGTCTGGAAATCACAGGATTTCAATAATGCTCAAAATACCGAGACCGACCGTAGTTGTGTAAATCAAAGATAACTTGGACAATTTCATTGTAAGAGGATTATGATATAACCCAGAAATTCTATCTCTCTCTCACTCACTCTCTATCATACACTCTCTCTAACTCTCTCTCTCAAACACTCTCTCTCTCTCACGCACACACTCTCTCACACGCTCTCTCACACACTCTCTCTCACTCTCTTTCTCACACACACCCACACTCACACACACAGTCTCTCTCTAATACACTCTCTCTCTCTCACTCTCTCACACTCTCTCTCTCTCTCTCTCTCTCTCACACACTCTCTCCACTACACTCACTCAAAGCTGTGGTGTTAAGAACAGAAACAGGTGAGTGTTACACCTGATGCACACACACTCTCATACACGCTAGCCTGTTACCTATCAACACCTCCTGGAGTTTGCCCCTCCACTAAATCTAGGAACAGGTTGAATGACTTGTTTACCAGAACACCTTTACAGAGCTTCTCTTCCATGAAGATGAGACCCACAGACAGATATGCAAGGAGGGGATGGGGTGAGTGAGAGATGAAGCGGAGAAGGAAAAGGAGAGTTAAATAGAGAGAAAGAAAGAAATAGACATATGGAAAGAAGAGCGAGAAGGAAAGAGAAGAGGGAGCTATATCCTGTGTAGGGAGGAATTAGGGAGATGGAAGTGTGTCTGTTGTCAGTGTGTCTGTTGACTACTGGTTCTGAAACTAAGGCATGCACACCAAACCCAGATGCTCCTATTGCGCTGGACGGGAACGGGAACCGTTAGCCTTGAATTAGAAAGTAGACCTAAGATGATCTTATGTGTGGGATGGCCTCCATGTGGCAGGGGCATTATGTGTTTGTTGACATTGTTTGTTTGTTGACATTGTCTGTTTGTTGACATTATCTGTTTGTTGACACTGTCTGTTTGTTGTCATTGTCTGTTTGTTGACATTGTCTAAACCATTTTCCTTCTCCCATTAAGTAAACGCAGCAGGGATGTGGCTTGAACAGGGGGACAGATACGATTTGACATTTGAGAAAGCTCTGCTCCAATCATCTTCGCTTTACTAATCCTAATATTGCGAGGCCACACCTCCACATCTCATCACACCTCTGGCATGACTTCCTCTTTGAAGCTGTTTTTTAACAATATAGGTTTGATCTCTTCAAACAATCCATGGATATTTCTAAGATTTGACTTGTTTTAAGAGATTATTGCTTCATTAATTCCTTTCCCCAGCTTAAACCTATTGTGAATTCAGATAGTGAATTAGGTTTCCGCCCAATTCACTATAGCCAGGACATCGGCAGTCTGTTAACTGAAACACATCGCTTAGGTGTCTCGCTCTAGAGTTTCGAACATACCTGTCTTTAAAATTATTTATAATGCCCTTTTACACGTGTAAGATCTGAGCCCAACCAGGTCACTATGCATCTTGGAATTGTCAGGACAAAAGGCTGCATGTTTAAAATGAACAGAGTACATAGATATGAAAACGTCTTGCTAAACTCCCAGCGGGTTGGTTCTGAATAGCACAGAGCTTAGTAAACTTCTACCTTTCAAGTCAACATAACGACACTGCCGAGACCCGGTCCAAAGCAGTCCGGGGTTTGGGACTCTTGTCAGCGTGGCGGCTGTCCTCAAACAGATCTCTCCGCCCTGCATCACCAGACGAAGGAACAAAGCCTGTGTTACAAATGTAACGTTACAAAGCCTACAAAACAAATGTGTCTCAGTACAGTGTTGTTTGAGACCAGGATGTGAGAAGCTCCAGTTCCAGGCTGTGTGAGACAGTGTTTCGCTCCAGTAGAGCAGGGAGACATGTGGGATTGGCCAGCGCTGGCTTGGGGGCCAGAGGATGCACTAATGCCTAATATCAAACCTGCAAATTAGGCGTAGCTTCTGCAATGAGGGCCCAGGTGTACCCAGGTGCTTCGCCGTTGTTAGTGGACGATGGCGGTGTGTGTGTGTGTCTGTGAGAGAGTTAGAAAAAGGTCTGTTCTGCACTGCTGATCCTTGCTGCAGTTTCACACATTCACACAAATTCCCACTTTCACACACACACATGGACACACACTCACACCTGAATTCCCACTTTCACACACACTCATGGACACGCACTCACACAGTGGCTAGTGCGCCTATACAATAATATATTATATAGTACTTTTAATGTTAATAAGGCTACAGTTTTGGTTGGATAAACGCATCTTGACATAGTTCCAGCGGTTTAGGCTGCCAGTTTGAGATCTTAATTTTTTTAAGCCTGAGGGTTATAAGCAGTGGTGAGGCCAAGGGTTCATGGAGACAACCCCTGGATGCCAGTCTGCTGAGCTTCCTGGGCCCAAAACATGCCACACATCTCCTTAAAGCCGAGTTCTTCACAACAAGGGGCCACTTTGGTTGATAAGACATCAGTGTGAGGGTCACTTCAAGACAAAACGTTGATGGACACACCACGGCCACACAGACGTCTACCAGGAGCCACCTACGGTCCGAGGGCCATGGAATGAAGAACACTGTCCAAGTGGGTGACACATAGAACTGAAAGAATAAGGGCTTTAAAATCCCCACAACAAGTGCAAAAAGTTAATCGTATTCAAAAATATATATTGTTCCAAAGTTAACACAAGTCAGACTGGACGAGCGATTTATGGTCAATACAAACCAGGGCTGAAAATCTCCACTACAACGGTGCAGAACTTCTTCTTCCAGACTTCCCTGTTACATGACAATCAGCAGGCCAGGATCAATCAAAACAGCCTGTAGTCTTTTCTTCTGGTTGCTCTTCCGATAGTATGTTGAGATCAGTAGCCCAGGTAAGTTGTAAGCCTTTCGGGAAGGTAATGTCATCTCATAAAATAGCAATGTAATCCAACACCATGGTCATCTACCATCATATCCTAAACTGATTAGGATAACATTTTGTGACTTTGCTTGCAACTTCAAACATGCAATATTAATGTTTGACCTGCAGATGTCGCAAATGTGCAGTGTCTACAAAAATCTTCAACTATAAAAAATGAAAGGGTTCAAGAATTGGTTAACCATCAGAAATGGAAACCAGCTAGATAAATATTTATCATACAGGAAAGACATTGTTCAAGCCAAATTTTGAAATAATTAGTGGTGTAGTAAGAATTGAATGAGTACATCATGGTAAATGGCAATAGTAAATTATTCTTGCAACTGTATTCTGCTGTACATCACTCAGTAGACCTGAGAAAACTACAGGTGGATATAGGCCTAGGTTATGTAGGTTCATGTATGTTTATGCCTTGTAGTTTGATGTAGGTTGATGTCTGTCAAATAATAATTAAGAAACCCCCTTGAATAAGTAGGTGTATCCAAACTTTTGACTCATACCGCAGGTCCATATCATGTAGACGGATGTAGATGTGCATCATGTAGATTAATAGAGGACTTTTAAATTAGGTTGATGTAGATGTACATGATGTAGGTTGTATACTTTGCTTTATGCAACCCCCAGAAGGACAAAAAACGTGTCTCAAAGTGTCTCAGCTACACAGTATCTACATGTCTTTGCTAGTTAAAGGGGGCAGCACTCCAGGAGGTTGGCTGGTAATGGGAACAGCCTGTGTGGGAACGCAGTCAAACATTCCACTTGATAAATCTACACTGAAGTGTTTTGAATGCTACAGGGTCAATTCGTTTACGTTTCTAAGAGTGCAGAAGAAAAGAACAGGCAGAGTATTGTAACTCAGGGAGGTTGTGTCCCAAACACACCGATGGACCGCCCGGGTTCAGAACAAGACCTATGGATGGCAGATAACAGTCCAATAAGTTTGGGCTAGAAGCAGGAGCCTTCAAAGAAAAACCAAAATATTTGAAAACAGTCAGTCAACATTTGAGACATCAGTCAAAGTTAAATGTTCATTTTCACTAATCCTTCAGAAGTGTGACACTGTCCACCACAGCCTTTGAGATACCTGTAAATAATGTAATATTTGTATCTCAAGTACAGCAGTGTTGGAGAGGGAGTAACAAACCAGAATGGATGAATCACTGTTCAAAAGGGACAAAGATGTCAACACCTACTCCATACATACCTACCCAATACATACCTACTCTATACATACCTACTCCATACATACCTACTCATACATACCTACCCAATACATACCTACTCCATACATACCTACCCAATACATACCTACTCTCTACATACCTACTCATACACTTCAGGTGATGTCCTGATCATAGCACATCATAGCTTTCTTCATAACTTTTACTCAATTTTTCCCAGAACTTGGTGATATTCAGGGAACAGTTAGGGCCATGCTTTATCACAGAAATTCCCAGGTAACTCAGGACATCGTCGATGTCAAGACATGTTTTCTGAAGCAGATCTGCTGTACACTCCACCTGCCCGTCTGGACCATAATTCACCAAATTATTTGACGCCAGAAGAAACACACTCTCCAGAGTTCTGCCCTGGTTGAGCTCACAGGAGTCCAAAGCCAGCACAAGCGGTTACACTGTTTCCGTTTGGGGGACGGGAGGGGGGTCCAAGAAAGAGGGGGTCTGAGGTTGGACGGCATCTCAGGGGCCTTGCAAAACTGCACAGCCTACCAGACGACTCTACCTCACACTTACTGTTAAATGTTCAGTTAAATGTTCTCTAATTGGATGTAATCACCATCGAGATTACTGAATGGAGTCAAACCGCTAATCAGGAAACCTTAAACAGAAGAAATCAAAGCTCATGAAATGGTTGCATTCACAATGTTGTCTGCTGTTTGTGGATTATACTGTCCTTTTATGTGAATTCATCACGTACATTTTAATCATGTATGTCATCTGGCATCGGGGTGTTGATTCGTCATCCAGCTTTACTACACAGTTGCTTTTTTCCTTATATGGGTTTGAATGGTCTGTCTGTATCCATCTGTCTGTATCCATCTGTCTATATCCATCTGTCTGTATCCTGGCATTGGATCAATACTGCCACCTTGTGGAAAAGAGAGTCAAATGCACTGTACACCCAAAGCTCGTCAACATTCAAGCAAGGACACTTAACCTTCTAAACTATGGCCTCCGGTATTAGAAAATGCCAATGACATATTATTATATGATCTTATTCTAAAACAGGCCTTGACCACAAGTTGTTCACCATTATTTCTATTTTACCTCTGCCTACGGTATTCCCTGTTCATATTGGTGGTGCCTTGTTTCTCATGATGACCTCGTCAACGAGGGTAACACAACAGATCGCACTCCTCCAATGCATGGTTCAATCTACAACCTTTTGGATCCTGGACCAAAGGAGTGACAAATGAATGGATAAACCCGAATAAATGAGTGGAGGACCATAACGAATGCAGATGATTCAATATAGATCAGGGGTCACTAATTGGCGGGCCGCGGTCCAAGTCCGGAACCAGGCGGACCAGGACCGGACCAGGACCTATAACCGATATATTATTGAGAATTAATACACTTTAACGGAATGTTTCCATTTTAACCTGCACAACGTTTCTAGCCTTTATGGCACTGGTTTAGTGGCCCAGGAAACTCCAATCACATATGCCTTGTAAATCACCCATCGTGAAGCTAATCAGCCAATCAAATTTGTGCACCATCCTCTAATTCGACACACAAACATAAACGGAAAATAGACCAGAGGTAGCCTAATAGTCGGTGAACTAAATTAGTCAGAAGAAAGTTCGTTCACATGGCGTGCTCTAGAAAGAGAAAAGCAGACAGCGAAAACAAAACTTTTAATGTGGACTGACTGTTATTTGTTCATTCTTCCCACGGGTAGTTAAAAACCAATATGTTTCAATATGTTCCGAGACCTTGGCGATTACAAGCGGCAACGAGAAGCGCCACTACGAGACAAAGCACACATCCTTTGAGGACAGATACCCACTCCAATCCGAACTGAGGGCACAGAAATGTAACGATCTTAACGAAGTGCCCAATATGATCGATCCACGAAATCCTAACACATTTATTCACTGCCCAACAACGTACTAACGAAGGTTCCCTTAAAGTTGCTTGCGAAATGGAGTTAACAAAATAGAAACAAGCATTTTTATAGAATTAACCAGTCCAAAATGCTCTTATGTAGGCCTATTTTATTTTTGAATGCAGCCTTTATGTTATTTGAAATGAGAAAATATATGTTATTATTAGAGACCATATTATTTATAATTCAATATTAATCTTATAAATCATTTATATAAAACCATTTATAATTCAAGTTCAATATGAAAACTGACAATCCATTTTGTTTAAATATTATTGAATTGTACACTCTTTTTTTTAACCGTGGTTTACTACATACATACAACTACTAGACCACTGCAATATGTATGGCACTGAAACATACTGCAAATAAGACATGATGTTCCGGACCTTTGCTTGAGGTAATTTGGTCTAACTGGGCCTCTATACATTTTAATTGAATACCCCTGATATAGATGTTCAGATCCAATTAACATCCCGTCATCCTCTGTGGCGCATATCTAAGGATCTAAGTGACTTTCAATAAAGGGTGATAGTGACCCCACCCACAGAGGAGAAGGGGTCACTAAGTGTTTTGGTAATGATGTGAATCTTTGGCTATGGTCTCACCAAGGCTCAACCCATAGAAATAGCTATAGGAGCTTTGGGACCAATCAATTTGCTTGAGGCACAGTTTAAAGCACGTGGCCATGCCTTAACAAGTGCTGGACGTTGTTCAATAACATAGTAGGGAGCAGTTAGTAGCCTACCTGAAAAAGCAGGAAACATTTTGAAGACTACTTGGTAGCATGCCTTAATGAAAACAAATACACCAAACCGGTTATTCAAATCTACGAGAAGCATTTAAAGCGTGGACAATAGAAGTACCCGACGGTTTTTGGCGGAACTTGACGGGTAAAATTAACCACAGCTTAAATGCTTCTACAAAACCTAAGATACTGAAACAGTCATTACACGAATACACCACACATTATAGCTCCAATTCGACGTTTTGAACCAACCATCAGGCTCGTCAAAGAGGATAAGGAATGCGCTTTTACCGACATATTAATGTTGGAAAGAGGGACTGCGAGACATATTCACAATGCACTCCTGAGCTAAACCCCAAGGAAGTTGCGTAAAAGTAGTCCTAGTCCACTGCTTAGACAACATGCAATTTGGGATATATATATATATACATACACGCACATCGTAAAGAACTGTACCCGCCCCGGAATCACACGTAGGAGGAAAATATATATTTCCAGAAAGTCAGGTGTTCCTGTTGTATTTGCATAACCACCAGGAAGTTACAGTAAATAAACGAGTCACACTTTGTACCTACCTTCACTGAAAAGGGATTTCCTGGACTGCACACATGTGAATAGTGTTGTCTTTGTTGCTGTATGGCAAATGCGTGGTGAATTCATAATTTATTAAAACATTGTTGATTTTTACAATGATTTGATTGGGAGGAAAGCTGTTTCTTACGTTTGACTTTACGAAGATGGAGTTACTTTTCACAGGAGTATTCTTGTTGTATTTTTTGTCTACCACTTCGTGTCTCCAGATTTTGCGATGGCCAGCAATGAACTGTAGTCAAGATGTAAGTGGCGATACGTTCTTTGACGGTTGTTTAGTTAGAAAAGACAATCTTTGAGAAAATCGTGACTTTTGATTTAATTTGTCCTATTTTAAATGGTCACAGTAGCATTAATCAAATAATCGTGTCTCATACAAATTAACATAACATTCAAATGTCAGTAAACTCATACATTTATGGTTTAGCCATTATTAATTAGGAGCTGAAAAACGTGAATTATGGCAGATTGTATTTCCCCCGCCCACTCTTTTCTGATGTTCTTTTCATATTTTCTTGTTTTAGGGTTTAAGATGCCAGGCCGACGTCAGTAAGTAACTATCCCATACCAGGGCAGTTGTAACTCTCCCATACCACGGCAGTTGTAACTCTCCCATACCAGGGCAGTTGTAACTCTCCCATACCACGACAGTTGTAACTCTCCCATACCACGGCAGTTGTAACTCTCCCATACCACGGCAGTTGTAACTCTCCCATACCACGACAGTTGTAACTCTCCCATACCACGGCAGTTGTAACTCTCCCATACCACGGCAGTTGTAACTCTCCCATACCACGGCAGTTGTAACTCTCCCATACCACGGCAGTTGTAACTCTCCAAAACCACGGCAGTTGTAACTCTCCCATACCACGGCAGTTGGTTGGTTCAATGTGTTGAATTCCACTTTGATCCAAATCTTTGCATTCTTCCATGTCGACATGATTTTTCGCTCACTTTCGCTCTTTTTTATCTCTTTTTCCTCATCTCTCCACTCCTGATCACTCTTCATCTCCCCGCTCGTGTCCTCTCCAACTCTTCTCTCCTCCCTCCTCATCCAGCCAACTGCCTGGATGAGGGGTGGCTGAGGCCCCGGGACTACACTCCCAGCGACCCTATCAACCTGGAGGTGGACGTGGACATCCGAAAGGATGAGCAGGGACATCTCTTGCCTGTTTTAGTGGCCCGGTGGAATGCTAAGGATGACGGTGAGTTGAACGGCCCTGCGTGGGTCTTCAATGGCACACTAATCCCTAGACATTCCATTGTCTTTTAACCTGGGTATGGGTCAAAAGTAGTGCACTAAACCCTAGGGTCATTGTTGTTACCTGACGAATTCAGCATTCAACTGTTTCACGTTGATGTTCTCTCCTTTAGGAAGTATTAATTTCCTGGAAGGAACGTTGCTTCATGTGCTGATGGAAGCCACTAACCAGTACATCTGTGTTCGGCATATGTTCTTGAACAAGATAACTATGCGAAATCCGTCCCAGGAAATGGTAGGCCGTTTTCCATATGATCCGCTTGTTTGGAAATATAATTCAGTCCTGATTCGGTCCAGATAAAACATGACAACTCTTTTCTTTCAGTGGTCCTTCTCCGTGGATCGGGTAGTGGTTGAACCCGGCATGTCGTATGTGGTCTCTGTGTCGAACCTCCCGAGACCTAACCTGGACTATTCTGTTTACAACATTTTCAAAGTAGTCACTATCCCTGGTGAGATACACAGGACATTGATCAGATTAAAATGTATTGGGTCTCTGAAATAGTTACGGCAATCTCATGTGGACACTTGTTAAAAAAAGCATTTTTATTAATTGTGTAATAGATGTTCTGCCTTAACTTTTCTAGATTGTAAAGACCCCAGCATACAAAAGACCCGGGTCTGTCTAGAGACTGGTGAGTGGCAAATTAGTTTACAGCTGAAGCATGTTGTGTGTATATTTATGTATGTGTGTATATATACCTATATATACATGCTGCCAAACATATTATGTTTGCATAATGACCAGAAATGACGCTCCATTTGATGACAAACCTAGTAGCATTTCTCGAAAAAGTTTTGGGTCGTTTAAAATGTCCTTCCTCAGCCTAGAAGGCCAGAGTTTTAGAAGAAAGTTCTTTGTTTCTGTACCTTTTGAGGTTGTAATCAAACTCACAAACGCTGAAGATACTGAACCAGTCTAAAGAAGGACAGTGTTATTGCTTATTTAACCAGCTCACAGTTTTCAGCTCTAACATTATAGCAAATGGATTTTCTACAGATCATTTAGCTTTTTGTAATGATAAACTTGGATAAGCAAAAACAAGCTGTATATATTCCATTGAGAATCTTATTTCAAGCTACAATAGTCATTTCCAGCTACAATTGACATTTTCATCATTAACAATGATCAATTAAATATTATTTTAATGGGCAAAACATGTGCTTCTCTGTCAAAAACAAGGATATTTCAAAGTGACCCCAAACTTTTAAATATATAGGGTAGAAGCAGTCAGCTGGTGTTTTACCTATAATGGAGAGGCCAGCACAGTCACCAGATCCCAACCCTGTTGAGCTGTTGTGGGAACTGGCAGCACAGCAACAATAGTTGCATCCAAAGAAACCTTCAGTATCGTTGGTGAAGTGTTGTTTTTCCATGTTCTGGTGTGGTCTTGGCCCATGTCACTGAACGCAGGTAGCTTGTGGACACCCAACACCACCCTGGAGCGTTCTACCGGGCCTCACGGCCGGAGCAGTCTCACCGTGGGCTTCAGCACCGACCAGCTAGCCCCAAAATACCGCATCTCACTGGACGGCTGCGAGGAAAGTCGCAGGCAAGATGTAACCGGGGTACGGTAATTAATACCTTATTGACGTGTAATAAATGACAGTCACAGGAAAGATGTACCCGGGGTATGGTAATAATACCTTATTGACGTGTAATAAATGACAGTCACAGGAAAGATGTACCCGGGGTATGGTAATTAATACCTTATTGACGTGTAATAAATGACAGTCACAGGCAAGATGTAACCGGGGTACGGTAATTAATACCTTATTGACGTGTAATAAATGACAGTCACAGACAAGATGTACCCGGGGTATGGTAATTAATACCTTATTGACGTGTACAAAATGACAGTCACAGACAAGATGTAGCCGGGGTGCGGTAATTAATACCTTATTGACGTGTAATAAATGACAGTCACAGACAAGATGTAGCCAGGGTGAGGTAATTAATACAGGACGGTGAGCGGCAGACTTGATCGTGCAGACCCACATCTGCTAACAAATCCATCTGAATTAAATTAATCATTGTGACTACATATGAAATTCTTCAGGTACAAGTAGCTTTCTGAATCTTCTTTTGTATCAATCCACTTGTGAGTTATTTCCAGGCATTTCATTTAGTTTGGTCCTGCTGAGGTTGATTTAGTTTGGTCGTGTGGGGTTAATTCATGCCCAAATTAACCTTAATAACCTCTGAAAATGTAGTTTCAGTTTTGATATGAGAGGTACTCTGACTGTTGGCATGGAATTCGCTGTACCAGCAAGACAAACACTTCTACTGAGCCAGGAAAAAACATTAGTGGTATGAAAAGTATTATGAATGGCGCGTTAAGGTGTTATAAATGTGTTGTGAATGGCTTAGTTAGGTTTTATACATGTGTTATGAATGGGTCATTGGGTTTACACTTGTATTTTAGTCATTTGTCAGGTAAAGATACTCCTACTATTTCTTATTAGTCCCCAATGGTGGAACGGCTAGGGGTTTGATTTCCAACATTAACTGTTGACCTATTGGTGTGTGTTGAGGACAGGCTTTAGTAGTACAGTAGATCTGTCTTTTTAGGTCTTCTTCAACAAAGCTCAGTATACCCAATGTTTTCCATAGGCAATGGGGACGACCGGTTTTAATTACTCTTCTCACTGCATTAGTGGTTGTTTGAACACATTGGTTACATGGTCAGGTTTTAATCACTCTTCTCACTGCATTAGTGGTTGTTTGAACACATTGGTTACATGGTCAGGTTTTGAAAAAAAGAGCCCCAAGTTTCCCTTCCAGTTGACCTAGAACATTTAAGACACTGCACATCCTGTTTCTCACCCACTCTGGGCTGCTCCAGATTCTCATATCCTTCAGAGATCTGCATCTGCCAAGAAGAGATGGAACCGAGAGATGAGACAGTTTCCGTCATGTGTTTTTCTTTAGGGGAACCAGACAAGGCTAAGTGTGCAGTTTGATCTCGATGAGTGGCCCCAGTCGTGCTGTCGTTTTGATGTGGAGGTGATCTCTTCTTTCTCTGACAAACTGCTGTTCATTTCTGGCTGGACTTTTCAAGTGGAGGTTTATGTGGTAGACAAGTGAGCAAACCCTAACTGTCCCTGCAGATCCAGCCGTTTTTTAACCATTGCAGCAACGACTGTGTACGAAGAAGGAAACCCTTTAACATATGTGGTAGGTTCATAAACAGGTGTTGTCTTTACCTGGTTAAAGCGGAAGTATTTCATGTCTGACAGACGTGTTCATCTGATTACAGGTCCCCCTCAACCAGTCCCACTGGCTGCCTGTCCGTCTCCCAAAATCTATGTAGCCATAGCTGTGATCGCCGTACTGATCAGCTGTGGACTCGTCTGGTTTCTCGTCTACAAACTAAGTAGAAGAAGGCCAAAGGGAGGTGGGTTGAGTGGATGCAACCTTTTCATTTTCTTTTGTTTACATCCTTCATTCCCTTTGGTGTGCGTCTCTGGCACCCTAGCTTCAGTTTCACTGTTTTGTTTGTTTTACCGCATGAAGCCACCACTCTTCTTTACTGTTCATGTTTTAATGTTCATGGGTTGTAGTCATGTGGAGAACTCTTGGGAGTAAATGATCCATGAACTCAAAGTGTGTGAATTAGCATCTCTATGTGTTTCACTAAAGTGCTTACAAATTCAACTAAATCATATTTGTGCTTAACTACAGTTCTTTTGAGTTAAATAGTATTTCTGCTTGACTACAGTGCTTGCACCTTAAATTAAATACTTGCGCTTGACTAGCGTGCTTACACATTAAATAAAATAATATTTCTGCTTGAAGGCAGTGCTTAAACAGTAAACAAACTAATATTTCTGCTTGAAGACAGTGCTTATACAGTAAACAAACTAAGATTTCTGCTTGAAGACAGTGCTTATACAGTAAACAAACTAATATTTCTGCTTGAAGACAGTGCTTACACAGTAAACTAACTAATATTTCAGCTTGAAGACAGTGCTTACACAGTAAACTAACTAATATTTCAGCTTGAAGACAGTGCTTACACATCAAATAATATTTCTGCTCCTCCCCCCTCTTCACCTATCCCTCCCTTTCCCTCCTTCCCTCTGCTCCGGTCCCACTTGCCAACTCAGAACTGGCCCTAGACCCAGGGGTCCATCCTCCTCCTGCAACCCCCAGGGTTCATCCCAGGGTCTTGGTGATCTACTCCCAGGATCATCCACTCTACCGGAATATTGTCCTGAAGCTGTGTGCCTTCTTGCAGGCTAAATGTGGCACTGACGTGGTGCTGGACCTGTTGGACACAGCCTGGCTGGGCACTGTGGGGAGACTGCCCTGGCTGGAGTGGCAGAGACAGCAGGTGAGTCGGGTCAGGGGTCCTCTCAGCTGGATGAATGCATCTCCCAACCACCTCTCCCCCCTCTCCCAACCACCTCTCCTCCCTCTCCCAACCACCTCTCCCCCCTCTCCCAACCACCTCTCCTCCCTCTCCCAACCACCTCTCCCCCCTCTCCCAACCACCTCTCCCCCCTCTCCCAACCACCTCTCCTCCCTCTCCCAACCACCTCTCCCCCCTCTCCCAACCACCTCTCCTCCCTCTCCCAACCACCTCTCCCCCCTCTCCCAACCACCTCTCCTCCCTCTCCCAACCACCTCTCCTCCCTCTCCCAACCACCTCTCCCCCCTCTCCCAACCACCTCTGCTCAAGTATCCTCGGCTCTCTCTTCCTGTCCTCCCCCACAGGTCAGCGGGTCGTCGGACAAGATCCTGGTCCTGTGTTCCCGTGGCGTTCAGGCCAAGTGGCAGGCGATGTGCGGCAAGGATCCGGTGACCCTCAGGGAAGACCTCTGCTCGCCGATCGACGACATGCTGACCCCGGCTCTCAACCTCTTCCTGCCCGACATGCTGCGGGCCGCCGCGCTCGGGAAGTACATGGTTGCCTACTTCGAGGACGTCAGCAGCGAGAGCGACGTGCCGTCGGTGTTTGACATCGCCGTGAAGTACAGGCTAATGAAGAACTTTGAGGAGCTCTGCTTTAGGATCCTGAATCAGGAGAAGTACGCACCAGGACAGGTGGGTTTTTCACATCGGCTACGTCCATATTGTCTGTCTTTGATGTGCCTCGTTCAGGTGCAAGCTGTGGGACAGGCATTCAGGTTCAAGCAGTGGGACAGGCAGTCATATGCAAGCTGTGGGACAGGCAGTCAGGTGCAAGCTGTGGGACTGGCAGTCAGGTGCAAGCTGTGGGACTGGCAGTCAGATGCAAGCTGTGGGACTGGCAGTCAGATGCAAGCTGTGGGACAGGCAGTCAGGTGCAAGCTGTGGGACTGGCAGTCAGATGCAAGCTGTGGGACAGGCAGGCAGGTGCAAGCTGTGGGACAGGCAGGCAGGTGCAAGCTGTGGGACAGGCAGTCACATGCAAGCTGTGGGACAGGCAGGCAGGTACAAGCTGTGAGACAGGCAGGCAGGTGCAAGCTGTGGGACAGGCGGTCAGGTGCAAGCTGTGGGCCAGGCGGTCAGGTGCAAGCTGTGGGACAGGCGGCCACGTGCAAGCTGTGGGACAGGCACAGTCAGGTGCAAGCTGTCATTCCTCAACCCATCTGATAATAAGATGGGCTTGGATATGTTAACACGCTTTACATGAAGTCATATTTGTTGGGTCACTATTGTCCTCAGGTGAGCCACATCGAGGGGATCAAAGAGGATGAATACTTCCACTGTCAGTCAGGCAAGGAGCTCCGCGACGCCATTGAGGCCTTCCAGACGTTCCAGAAGGAGAACCCGGACTGGTTTGAGAAGGAGTGTGTGGACGTTGAGGCGGAGGAGGAGGCGGCGATCGCAAAGATGGAGAATGACGTTCTGCTGCAACAGCTTACGGCTCCGCTTATGGAGTGCGTCCCAGAGTGCAGGGACGGGCCTCCCGTCTACGTATGTGGTGTGGACGTCCAAGAAGGTTGGCAGGGAGTCCAGGTTGTGACAGCAGACGTGAACCCCGACGGTGAGTCGGTCCGAGAGGTTGGTGGTAGCAGAAGCCATGTTAGCATGTTAGCATGTTAGCATGGCACCATGTTGTAAACAAGGTTCTCAGGAGACCTTTTTGCCAAGTACCACGTGTATTTATACTTGATAGTTAGGGTATACATTATAAGCCTCTTTCTTCCTGACTTTCTTCTAGGTCACGGGTCAGTGCTGGAGCTTCTTCCAAGGGTCAACCCCGACAGCGTCGGTGTTTGCCTGTCGTATCCGGTAATGAAGCCCCTATCCGGGGTAACCACGTCTGGTCTGAACCTCCATACCCCGGAGAGGCTGCCGTGTGGCTTGTCAGACCTTGTGTGTGAGTCCCCTCTGGCCGGAGGGAACTACCGCCGCCTACAGGACAGGGTGGGAACAGCAAGCCACAGCCCTGTTGAGACCCGAGAGGAACTGGAGGAGGACGAGGAGGAGTCGTACGCTCCGTCGTCCCATCAACCCTCTGAAGACCCTCTGGGGCAACTGATCTCCCTCCAACTGTCGCTGTCCGGCATCAACCCGGGCACTGGGTTAACGCAGAACGGCCACCAATCACAGCAGCCTGTTGAGAACAAACTGCCAATCCCTGCAATGGTGGGCCAATCACAGCTGCCTTTCAGGCCAATGAGTGAAACACATTTGGTGTCAGTGGAGAACGGTTGCCATTTGCTGCCTGTTGACCAATCGTTTCTTTTTGAGGCAGACCAATCACAGCTGTCCTTCACCTCCATTCAGGTCACCCCGCAAGTGTCTGTGGGTAAACCGATTCAGTACTTTCTTCCCCAGCCAGAGACCAGCTACTCCCACCCGATGGGGGTGGGGGAGGGTCAGTTGGTGGTGGAGTCCCCAGAGAAGAGACCTGTTAGTGGGTCAGACCAGGGTTATATATCCCGGAACTCCATCCAGCAGGACTCTCCTATAGAAGAGAGCATAGAGGATCCACTGATGGCATTGGCCAGGTTACAACAGGCACTGTACTACAACTGTCCCTGAATGGCCAGGTTACAACAGGTACTATAATAATTGTCCCTGATTGGCCAGGTTACAACAAGTACTATTATAACTGTCCCTGAATGGCCAGGTTACAACAGGTACTATTATAATTGTCCCTGATTGGCCAGGTTACAACAAGTACTATTATAATTGTCCCTGATTGGCCAGGTTACAACAGGCCCTACTATAACTGTCCCTTATTGGCCAGGTTACAACAGGCACTACTATAACTGTCCCTGATTGGCCAGGTTAAAACCGGCACTACTTTAACTGTCCCTGATTGGCCAGTTTACAACAGGCACTACTATAACTGTCCCTGATTGGCCAGGTTAAAACAGGCACAACTATAACTGTCCCTGATTGGCCAGGTTACAACAGGCACAACTGTATCTGTCCCTGATTGGCCCGGGTATAACAGGCACTGTACTTTAACAGAACCTGACTGGCCAGGTTACAGCAAGCACTCTAATATAATTGTCCCTGATTGGTCAGGTGACAACAAAAACTCTTCTTTAATGGTCCAGGGTAGAACAGGACTACATTATCCAAGGTAGTTACAGGAATACATTATCCGATGTTGTATGTTTCTAACTCACATGTATATACTAAGCACTCTGTGGACTATTCCTAATCACCACTCCTACCCAACACTCCTGCAGTGTGGAAGGTCTCCTGCAGGGGGTGCCAGGAAAACCTGTAGGAAGTCATTCATCCCAAGGCCCATTTGGAAATTGAAGTGTATGAAATGTAATGAATGTATTGTTTTGCAGGAGAATCTGGGATGACATTAGACTGTGATGTTTTGTTGGATATTAATAAGTTGGATTATGGATTATGTAGTTCACCTAGATAAAGAGACCTTGCTGATGTTTATATTTTAACCACTCTTGGATAGAGTTAGTAAACCATACATTCTATGGTATTCTGATTACATCTCTGAAATATATGCACAACCGTAAATCAATCAATCAGTCACTAGGGTTTGTATACAGTATAATCCATAAATGTATTTGTGGTATCACTCACTGTATATTTGTTTGTACATCTACAGTACATATCCATGTTACAGATTTACAATGCACAACTTCTTACACATTTGAAAACTGTAAACAATAAAATCTTTTTTTTTTTCTTCTTCTTGTAAACAATTTAAAAACCAAAGGCTGGTCCCAAATGGTCCCTGATTCATTGTGATTCACTAGGTCCAACCAGAGATCTATGGAGCTTGGTTCTCAGTAGTGAACTACGTAGGGAAATGGGTCCCATTTGGGAGACATACAATAGAAATGCCACTAAACGAGTTCCACAGGTCATAGGAACAGCTAACACTGTAAATAGGACCATACGTAGTGTCATTTGGAAAAACAAGAAATAAAATACAGTTCTTCACCGGAGTCTCGGATTTGAGTCCTTGAAACGGTATTCCATGTGCCAGAAAGCAATGTCCTTTGGTAGACTGTTTTGGGATGTCATTTGTCCTTGGCATATTCTGCACACAACGATTAACACCTATGTTTACAGCACATTCTGGCAACCTGTCTAATTATCTAGCCTGGCTGTCACTCTGTTTGTGTTACCATGCCAACTACTTGTCACTCATAAGGAAGAAGCAGGTGAGGGCACAAAACGATCTGGGACTTGGCCCATCTTATATCACCTCAAACACTAAAGCACCTATTGCCCACACAATCAACATCTCAGTATTCCACAGTCATTGCTATTTTTGTTACTGTAAATAATATATATTTGTAAATACTTTGGCATGATATGACCAGCAACAAACACAAGCAATTAAGAGCCATTCCATTTTACTTTAGTGCAATCAACAAACAAGGGTAAACAGAAGGAAAACTCGTTTTCCCTCAATTCATATACACGTCTTCAGTTCACTTAATAAAAATAAAGTTCTCCTTCTAGTAAACAACAACAGATGTTCACAACACCTCGATGAACCCCGATTCCATCACCTGTTCCAACCGTGACGTTATCCCTCTCTACTCAAAGGCACACATTTTCTCAGCAGTGTCTTCATTCACGCTCCCCGCAGCCTCAGCTGACCAGCAGATCTGGAGGTGACCGGTCCAGCTGTGCTGTTGCCACATCCACGACAATGTGGTTGACAGTGAGATATAGCGACAAGGGGTGAAAATGATGGCACACGGTGATTGACACCGAGGCTATATTCAGCTCACTCCTTTTTGACTATTCAGTTAAAATCACCTTTCAGCTTCAGAAGAGTGAACAACAAACATTATTGCGGAATAAATGTAACCCATTACCACTAGGTTGAATTTATTTGAATTCAAAATCTATAAATAATGACCAGGGTCTTGGATACTGGGAAGTCTATGGACTACGTTTTGTAGCACAGTATATAAAAGACGGAGGTTGTACCGGCGCATCATTATCTGCTTTTGTAGCCCGCAGTCATTACTGACGTTCCATCTGCTTCACGTTATTCTTACTCTTTTACATTTGGTTTGACATTGTACCGCTACGTGATTTATACTCCTATGTATCTGCAACCCTGCATAATCTGTGATACTGGTCTCTGAGTGATTGTATTTATTTTGTTAAATGCAATTTCAATGCAGCAGTTATTTGATAGTGTTTCAGTTCCGGCAATAGGATGTAGAACAGCTGCCATAAGATCGCTCACATCCTTCTCTATCCTTTATAGCACCTTGGAGGATATTGTCTCGCCATGTTGGATCGAAATGTTACCACGTGTACATTAAAAATATTATCCATCATGACGAGCAGTATTTTAAAAACAGAGTGCCGGGCCTGAATATTGTGTTTATATCATCAATCAAGCTCGGCGTTGACTAGATGCAGAGGTAGGCCTTTTGTTGACGGAGTGACAGAGGCCACGTGATGAATAGCCCGTTTGGTGGATGTCTGCGCTCTAATAAAACATTTGACAGAAAAGACTGCCGATGTACCTAAAATGATAGGACAATAAACATATCAATGTCATATTCTTAAGAAATAGTACTTGAATTGAATTAAAATAACCAAAAAAGATCAGCCCAAAATTTGGAAAAAATACACCGTACGTAGTTACGCACTAATTACGCATTTGAATTACGCAGGTTTCCACCCATTCATTGATTTTGAAACCGTAGTTGGAAGTCACAGATAGGAGACAAGACATACCAATATAAAACAATCATTAACGTTTACATGTACATCAATGCCGTACACATTATCTTAGATAGATTATCTTCTATTTCAAACCCCGATCTTCCTCGTCTGTTTCCAACAGCTACATCTTTCTTGCACTTTGCCCACGAGGCCTACTCGCATTAAATTAACTCGTCAATACAATTCACACTAGATTTAAGGTGCCCCACATTACACGTGCAAATCAATTAGTTCATTTCACAAACCACACTTAGGGGAGGGGACAACCGCCACTACTAGACCAAAATACCCCCAAACAAGGCATTAGGAGTCAGTTGCCGGCAGATGGGCTGGTCAGCCGTTTCCATTGCAGGTGTGGTTGGTGCACAATGCCGGAGGAGATAACATGTTTTTTCTGAGATCTGTATTGATGGGAAATCGTCAGTAAGGCGGTTGTTGGTTGAAACAAGGAATGGATCCCAAAAGGCACCCTAACGGCAATGGGGCTTAGTAGTGCACTATAGGGAATAGGAAGCTTTAGGGTGCCGTTCGGGATGTATGTCGGTCCTGTTACTTAAAGAAAATCCTTCATCACCACACAACGTGACTTCCACCCTCCAGGGGTATTACGACGAAGACTCAAGCCGACCTATGACTGGGTGGTAACCGCCAGGGTGTTAACATATCCGTGGGGACACATGTCGTTCTCAGAGACACAGTGAGAGAACTGCGCTGGGTTGTTTCCCTCGCCGAACCTCCTGGCGCCCCGCACGGCGAAGCACTGCTCAACCAGCTCCAGACACGTGCAGGCCAAGAAGAACACATTCTTGAACATAAACACGGATATAGGCATGTTGAAAACGAACACCTGGAAGGCGCGGACCACCAGAAGCGGCGCGTTGACGAACAACCCGGCAAGGAACCTTGCCCAGACCCAGCGGCAACGCATCTCTGAGACCGTCAGCTCGTACAACCACAGCACAGGGACTGCCAGGGTTACAAAATAAACGGATATGACCGTGTACTTTAAATAGACCGTCGGTAACTCGCTCCTCAGGATCACCTCCACCAGAGTTAAGCAGTCAATGAGATCCAGGCAGGTGGTAATGAAGCAGCTTTGGGACCGGTGGCGGGATGCCCCGTTCTGGTCCTCGGTTATAGAATTGATGAGGCAGTAGAGTAACGGCGCGGACAGAAGCATGATTATCTTAAATCCGGTTACACCAAAAGGAACTTTAAGCGCGATAAGGTCTAATATCGACGTCTCCAAGATCAGGATTACTTTAGGGGTGCACGCGATCACATATATAAGCCAAGCCAAATAGGCGTAAGTAAACTCGCCGAGATTACACCCGAATATGGAGCTCTTCTGGTGGAAACCACAGGCGCGCTCCCTCTTGCTCCTGGCGTTCTTCATGAAGAAAATCCCCCAGCCGGAAATAACCACCAGGTCCGTGGCGATCCATGAGCACCAGTACAGATCCGTAAAGATTATGAGGTAGAAATCTAGAATGCCTCCTTGGAAAATCAGGATGAGAAAACAAAGGATTTTGTACAGAACGTTCCGCTTAGACCTCTGGGCGAACAGGGGAGCGGTCTGCATGAATTCCCCCGACGAGGTCATGATGTAGGCGGCTGTAGCAGCGGCAGAGGATACCCCGGATACCAGCGGCTTGATCAAGCTCTCCTCAGGGTTGATGCTCCCGGCTGAGGTCTGTGTGTCCCTCCTGGAAGAAGAGCTACGGATGAACAACTGGCCAAAGCCGTGGTCCGGGGCCGATGAGACGGGTGACTCTGGGCAGAACACTGCTGCTTGGGTCTGGGGAAAGCTTGAGCTGGCCTTGGGGTTGTCGGCGCCAATTTCAGCAATCATTGTATGTATGTATTTACCTCCCTTTCTCCCTAGTTTTCTTCTCGGGTTCAGTAGTGATGGATGTATTTAGAGAGCGATAGGAAGGCGTGCAAAACGAGGCTTGGATTTCTCTTACACTGGAACGGAATCTCCTGGATGAATCCCCTGGATGTGAAGCCGATGTAAACCGCAATTCGGTATACTCAGCTTCTCGGGATTTTCAAATTGAGACCCACTTCTTGTTCGATACCCACTTTATATTTGACATCGGATATTAATCATTTATGTTTTTTGATAACTATTTTAGCCTGAAACAAGGATTTGTTAGTAGAATTTATCTTATGGTGATCCTGTGTTAAAGGCCTTGGACGTAAAAGCTTTCACTATTTGTAGATGAAGAGCTATCATATTTTCATTTTTTTTTTTAAACATGTTAAAGGGAATATACATACTCTTATGACCAATAACAGCTAGATGAAATAATCAAAACATGTTTTAACTAACTACTTTAAATAAAAGCTTTTTGTAAAGCTATTACATGTTTTATTACAGGGATCAGAACAGGCTAACAATACTTAACGGCAGCAAACGGCTGATTGAACAGACAGTTTGAAAGAGTCATGCACGCTTTAAAGCCCCCCCCCAAAAAATATAAAAACAACATGGAAACATTTCTTCATCAAGGTGGATTATCTAGGAAATAAATACATGTTTACTAAGAAATATGTAAATAAAATTCTACACACAGAACTTCAGTGGTCCTCCAAAGTCTTCACCCCCTTTTGAATACCTATTTTTCCACATTTTACATCAGAAATTCTGAATAGATTTAATCAGGACTTTTGCTACTGTTGCCCTAACCCAAAACGTTTATAATGTCAAAGAAAAAATGTAATTGACATAATTACTCATAGAATAATGAATTATCTGGAGAAATTTATGACAACTATAAAACCAAACACATTGAATAAATCAATGTGAAAGTATGACACATAATCCAGCCATCAAGAGGTGGGCAGCTTCATGCTATGAGGTTGCCTCTTTGCATCAGGGCCTGGAAAGCAGGTGAAAATATATGCAGTGTAAAGTACAGCTAAAACCTGGAAGAAAACCTGTAACGGTCTTCTAGGGCCCACGGGAAAGAGGCCATGTCCGGCCCCAGGAGGAGCCCAGGGCCCACGGGAAAGAGGCCATGTCCGGCCCCAGGAGGAGCCCAGGGCCCAAGGGAAAGAGGCCCTGTCCTGCCCCAGGAGGAGCCCAGGGCCCACGGGAAAGAGGCCATGTCCGGCCCCAGGAGGAGCCCAGGACCCACTACACCAGCCGTCCAGTCAGACGATGGGACAGAGGATTTCACGTGGAGAATGGAGCGCCAATGGCAGACCTGCCAATTCTGTTTCTTCATGTGCAAATGAGCTGCTGGGTCAGTGCCCTGTCCAGCTCTCTGCGATAAGGGCCCCCGGCTGCTGTGGAGAAGGGGCCCCAAAAGACTAGAGCCGGCACTGAATATGCGTCAACATAAAATATCTTGTGCACCAGCCAATCAACAGCCATCACTTATGATTGTGTTCATATTTCCCATGTTACTGGGACATACATGTCCCCCCCCCGGACTAGTCGGTAAATATGCCAAGGCTAATTGAGAACAAGCACACATACTGGGACAGAATGCAAAACACAGAATAGCAGTTTCTCCCGCAGAACCCAAAGACTGTGCGTACGTTTTGAAAAAAAGTTATCCGGAAGAATTCGCAGACAAGGTGAATGGACCGCGCGGCGCATGCATGTCAGAGCCACGTGACACTACGAAATAAACACGCTGCACACGTCAAATTAGGACAGCCCCGTGAATTAACCCCAGTCAGTAAACCGAGGCGACTTGGATAATAACCTTTAATTTCATGTCATGTTTGCTGGCCATAGAAAACAATCTCAGGTGGAACATAATATAAGGACAAGGAAAAATTCACATTTTGATTGGATCCGATCCCAATGACACCGTTATTCCCTGTATTGCGGCGGGGGTTGGGCATTTTGGAATCCACACGAGATTCGTGGAGCCTTGCAGTCTGCCGCCTCAGTAATGCAATTCCCACTGAAACCACTTGCACATTAAACCTTTATAAACTGCCTGTCGGTTTCGCTAGTATAATATGTTGCGAATTTAATGGCCACAAGTTTGCTCCTCTCCAAATTGGTGCACAATATCTTGAAAAACTTTCGAGTGTGACCTTTAGCTTGGTTCTGAAGAGGGACTCGTTCTTATGTACAAGAGACATACCTGAACAGCTTTAACTCCATGCATGCCCAGAGGACTACAAAATCCATAAACCAGCGAAGACATTCCATCATTTACAGGAAGAGTAGTTCCGTAGGATTGGTTGGCATAATTATTTCCAATAAAAGTTTTGAAACAAACACATCATCATCACCTGGGTAAACATGGCAAGTCAAACACACAAGTAAAGTTAACAGGGTTTATTAGCCATATTTTCAAAAGATTTTATACTTTTTTCCCCCCTTTCCATTATATTAGGGTTTCAGCAGTGTATTTGTTACTGTTGGTTATTATTAATCATTTTCTGTAAATGTAAATATAGGGTACATTTCAGTAAGATGGTTGGATTTAGAAAATTAAGTCTTGGCATAAAAGACAGAGGGAACACAGAGGCACTGTAAAAGGTCATGCTTCTAGATCTCCAAAATAATGTGTAAAGAGCAGAGAAAAATTGAAGCCTCATTTCTTTTTTTCCAATTTGCCTCGATACATAACAGTGCTGAAACAGAGCTCTAGTCCGCCCACACTAGTTGCAGCTCAACGCTACGATACAGCTACTTGTCGATCACTCACCAGCCCCGGTTTACACTCTGATTTTTATTCACTTATCTTTTTTTACAAATTTATTTCATGGATGGCCTGCTTAAAGGCACTGCCACAACCAACAGGATAGAAGCTACTGTCCAAACACAGGAGACAGTCCAGTCTTAGTTCTAGTGCACGCAGACGGGTACTAAGGCTGGGATCAACAGTTGGTGGGTGGGTGGGAGGGAGGGAGTCGACCCCTACCCTTTAAATACAATTCCAATTATGCCCAATCAAAAAGCATTAAAGACAATTGGAATGTCACTGAACTTCCTGAATTGAGTGAAATCTTAAGGAACTGACCCAGGAAGAGTAAAGGGTAGTGGCCGAAGCATAAGTTTCAAAGGTTAGCTTGGAGTAGTGTTATAGGTAAATCTCGTAGATATCGTCCCCCTCCTGCTTCAGGGTAGTGGTCAAAGCATAAGGATGAAAGGATAGCTAGGAGTCATGTTATAGGTAAATCTCATAGATATTGTCCAGCTCCTCTTGAAACAAGTCCCACTCGTCTTCAGAGTCCGTGGTGGCGTCGTCCTCGGTTCCCGCCGCGAGGAGCATGAGGAGCATCTCGCTCAGTTCAAAGGTCACCATCTCCTCGTCCTCATTGTCGAAAGAGTCACTGCTGTGCTCGCGTTCGTCGAACAGGTCCCACAAGGGCGTTCGCCTCGGGTTCTGGAGAGACAGGAAGGAGAACTAGGGTACAAGGGAGTGTTGGTGTCAAGATCTTTGACAAGCCCTTCAGTAGGTTGAGGGGTTCCACACAAGGAGTTCCACCCAAGGAGTACGGGTCACCGCCTCCCCCTCCTCAACCAGTCTGCGGAGCCTCTCAGTGTCCCCAGACGCCCTCGGCCCCTTACCCGGGTTCTGCCATTGGATCCGGGCGGTCGTCTCTGGGGTTGCGGTTCCTCACGCCGTCCATCGGGGAAGGCGTGTCTGTAAAAGCAGTTGGACCCAAACGGGCAGGTACCGCGACCCTCATCGAAGTATCGACATGCTTTAGTCCTGAGGAAGACAACCGGGATGTTCACACCGCCTGACCCCAAACTGGGCCAAATGAACCGGTGTGTTGGAAACCTCACTGCCGTCATCCCAGCAGGGCCCCCGTCATCCCAGCAGGGCCCCCGTCATCCCAGCAGGGCCCCCGTCATCCCAGCAGGGCCCCCGTCATCCCAGCAGGGCCCCCGTCATCCCAGCAGTGCCCCCGTCATCCCAGCAGTGCCCCCGTCATCCCAGCAGTGCCCCAGTCATCCCAGCAGTACGTACCCCATTCCGTCCTTATATTTCTGGATGAGGTTTTGCTTGTCCTCCTTGTCCTCCACCCAGTACTCGCTGGGGATGACGAAGTTTGACGTTATCCGGCACTCTGGACAGGACCTGTGAGTTTTTGTGAAATAAATACGTTTTAAAAACATTGTCCCCCAACAAGGGCCAACTTAAATGGCAGCCTATTCCCCTAAAGGACGACGGGCCTGGGGGGGGGGCAGTGTTAGCCGTTTCTACCAAGACGACAACCGTAAAAGCCAAGCGCAACACAGGTCCCCCATCCTCCTCTACATGAAGTAACCCTAACCTCTTTTCCATCTCCCTAGGGGAGATCACCGCATAGTTCCAAAGCTAAATCTTAAAAATAGGTCAGTCAAACATGGCCAACTAAATGAGAGCTGTCCTTAACAGTCGAGACAGAGACTCGGGAGTCTGACAATATGTGGTCCAACAGGATGGATCATGGCTTGCTGATCCTGGGCACAGCAAAAGGTTGGGAAACGCCTGCCTTTCAACCCCCACCAACCCAATAGTCCTTCTCCTAAACTGCTGGAATAACTGGGTGAATAGAATTGAGGCTAACAGGGAAGAAACTGGCTTCTGGAGAGCAACATTCAAGTGTACTTGTTTTCCGGAACCCCATCTCACAAATAAAAAAGAAAACACTAATTATGAAAGCAGGCACTAGGCAATTCCCTTATGTAAATACATGCAGGGCCAAAACAAACAATTATACGGAATGCCATTCAAAATACAAAAAATGTATACTTTATTCTGAACGGACTCTGCAAGCCGATTGCACATCACAAGTACTTAGACCAAGCAAATGCGTTTGGCCAATAGAATTCCTGAAGTGGTATTAAATGGACTGGGTTTTTCTTGTCTATTTCCTTTCTTGTACAGGTAAGAGTCTTACTTGATGATTTTGCTTTCAAACTGCTTGGCGCTCCTCCATTTGCGGATGCACTTGAGGCAGTAGCAGTGGCAGCAGTTGGAGAGGATGCCGAAGCGTCTCTCGCTGGGGTTGGCCTTCTCGAACACCACCTCCATACACACGCCACACTGCATGTCCCTGCTTCGCTGGACGGCAAACGAGATCTCCATGTCCTTCTCATGGGCCTCGATGCAGGCCTGAGTGGTCAGGGGAGGAGGAGGTTAGCGAAGCCACATCCACAAATGACTAAATTAAAGCCCGAAAACCAAAACAAGGTCGTCTCTGACGTGAAGAAACGGGCACAGCCGACAGACTGGAGCTGGCGTTGCGGAAGGAGCAGCGATGACATGTGGCTTTATTTGACTGCGGTAATAAAGCGGCCGTTCCAAACTCCACAGTTCTCCAGGACCTCCACGGTACTCACGGTCGTCGTAGTTCAAACTCACCTGCGTCAACACAGAGGACCGGGCGGTACCAGCTGAACCAGGCGTGCTTGTCAGGGGCTACCAGAGGACAAGTGACCCGTTGGGGGTACCGGAAGACTGGGCTTTGGAACGGAGCGGCTAAGCAAGCAAACGCGGTAGTGTAGAACTAAGAAATGGACCAGAACCTTGGTGTGTTCCGACCGCTGGGCGTCGCTGGAGGGGTGGAGCACCTGCAGACCACACATGTCACAGACGTCACCGTGGAGATAGGCACAGTTGAGGCCATAGCGACACTCCCCCACGGCGGCGTAGGGACACAGAGTCTTCCTCAACTCCTTTTCCTCCCCTGCCGACCGGGCCTTCTCCGGCGCCTCGATCAGAGGTCCCGCGTCCGGCACCGGGGCCCCGGAAGTCACCGGGTCAGCTGGAAGGAGACGCAGACCACCAGCTATGTTACACAGCCATGAGGCCCCGCCTTCCTCCGTAAAGAACGTTAGCAGCAATGGAAGCAATGCAGGTGTTACCAGCATTGTTGAGGTTTAGCTCTCGATAATGCACTTAGAGAAAGCACGGGACAGTCACCTGAAAGAAGGTCGAAGTCGGTTTCCCAAAATATAAAATAAGCCACACACCCCCCCTAAGATTGCCTTTTATGTTCAGCAGTTTTACACAGTTTGAAGGCATCGACTGATCAAGATATTGCAGTATTTGCTAGATTCTATATTTCTAAATGTCACTATGGAAGTTCAGAAAGCAATCTACAGCCTCAACAGAAAACCGATCACCTAACTCTGTAGCTCACCCTCAGAACACACACTCCAAATCTTCCATCAACCAGTCCATCTAAAAAGCCAAAAGAATGTGGCCTGTATCAGCTTCGAGCACTGGAGTCAACACATGTATTATATATTGAAACAGGTCTTTCATTTGTAATTCTAGATTCTCCAACAACATCTCACATCATAAAAATGGTATACTTATGACAAGCTCCCTCAAAAATGTGTTAAATCTTCTTTAACATGCAAATACCCAAGATCCACTGTACAAACTAGACTTGGCACGAACACGCCCTCTACAGCATTAGTTGGTCCAGCGCCCCAGAGAGAACCGCTCCGCCCAGGGCGGTGAAACAGGCCAGCAAACACGGCCACTTCCCCGTAACAAGACACACCTGTTCCCAATCCGGTCCAAAAAAATTTGACTGTTAAAAAAAATATATATACACCGGAGCTGGTAGCATAACTAGCACACAGAAATCATGGTGTACTAGCAGTACGCTTTGGATCTGTCATTGAAGACGAAATATCAAGCCGAGCCATTGGGGGATCTGTCATTATTTCCTGAACCATTCAGTACACCTACATGGCCTTAGGAAGGTATTCCTACCGCTTCAATGACAGGCTGGTAAACAAGTACACAATAGCCAGTCTGATTGAGCTTCAGAGTACCATTATATAGAGAGAACCTGCTAGACGGGAATCCATTTCATGGTGGAATGTCCAGATGGAACCCATTCCTGACTAAGAGGCACACGACAAAGGCATGTTGCCAAATTGTCATCACAGATATACATATACGAAACTTGCAGAATATAAACAATATTTAAAATGACTTTTCCTTCATCCTCCATCCTCCAATTCAAAAGTGCTGTGTGAGGTAATGAAGAATGGGAGAACCGGCCCAAACGCAGGGGCGTAACGGGAGAACCGGCCCAAACGCAGGGGCGTAACGGGAGAACCGGCCCAAACGCAGGGGCGTAACGGGAGAACCGGCCCAAACGCAGGGGCGTAACGGGAGAACCGGCCCAAACGCAGGGGCGTAACGGGAGAACCGGC
>JACXGK010003175.1:0-47245 GCA_016801125.1 Novumbra hubbsi | reverse complement strand
GTAGATCGGACGGAGTACTGGACCTCTCCTGGGTCCTGGGTGAAGCCCAGGGGTGGGTGAGGTAGATCGGACGGAGTACTGGACCTCTCCTGGGTCCTGGGTGAAGCCCAGGGGTGGGTGAGGTAGATCGGACGGAGTACTGGACCTCTCCTGGGTCCTGGGTGAAGCCCAGGGGTGGGTGAGGTAGATCGGACGGAGTCCCGGACCTCTCCTGGGTCCTGGGTGAAGCCCAGGGGTGGGTGAGCTAGATCGGACGGAGTCCCGGACCTCTCCTGGGTCCGACCAACTAACAGACATATTACTTTGGGGACGCACTGGGCTTTGTGGGGCCCATCCGGTTCTCACCAACACAGTACTAGACGACGTGGCTTGTTACGCTTGTTCTTAGCATTGCTGCTGTAAAATAACTTGCCATCGGTAAGTAGCTGATCCGTCGTTTGCGTTGACAAGCTGTGACATGGCTAATTAAATAAGCGCGAGTGACTCTCATCACTTCATAAAACCGTGTTCATATGCTTTATTTCAAGACCATCCCAAAGGGCACAGATATTAGCTCAACAGTTGTTTTTACATTTAGATTGGATTGTAATGTGAATTCAATATGAACATGCTTTCAAACAAAGCCATCACCCCCTTTAAAGATGTTCACCTTTTTCATGCCTTTCCAGCTTTATCAACAAACAGTAAATACAATATTAAAATGTAAACATTGAAATACCGTATTTAGAAATGTGAATACCCAATTCTTAGAATTGAATTTACAAACCAGCTGAAGTACAACCAACAACACAATAACAAAGTATGCAGCAATCTGTAATCTTACATAAATGTTGTATTGGTTTTAGATCTGTTGACTGTAGGCCATACCATATGATTCACATTATTTGAATACTCAACATACCATATGATTCAAATCATTTTAATACTCAATATATCATTTAGTGACCCCTTTTGCCCTGTGAACGGGGACATCTTGGACGTGACCTAATATTGTCCCTTTCAAATACATTTCCTTTCCTCTGGCCTTCTTGCTTCAAAATCAAAGTCAGCAGGACCTGCTTAGCATTTTTATACATGCCACAGTGTATCGTAGGATGTTATATGTTAAATTGTATCATGCAGTACACCTGTATGGAAACATCAGCACTAGTTATGTTTCTCCACTCATTTATAAAATGTTTTAACCTTTAATTTTAACCTTTAAGTCACCTATCTGTATAAGATTTTAAATATCCAACCTCCCTGGCAATGGACTAATTTAACTGAATTACAAATAATATATTGACCTTTCATTTGGATTTAAAATATAAACAACATTTTGTTGATAATAATAAAAATCGATTTCAAGTGAACCAATTCAGTGAACCATTTATAACCACAAAACTGACTAGGGATTCCGAAGGCAATTGATATAGATCTGTTTTTTTTTGTTGTTGTTATGCTTTGTTAAATAAAACAAATGATAGCAATTTAAGTGCCTGGGTGGCTGACGCATGACACATTGTCTAAATCAGCTCAAGAAATGATTCAGATCGACATTATGTTTCCGTGGATACTGACATCTGAATGAGCAAAAAAATTCATAGGCCTAGAAAACGTTCTTAATATTCTTAACGCTTAAAGGTCTAAGGCCTTCTTGGGATGATCAAATTCCGCCAGCACTATCTTGACCTTTTGACCACTCAGGAGGTCATCATTTATATTAGAATTATGTCTTATATATTGTGGATTCTCAACACCCTTAACTAGAAGGAGGATGAATAGACAACATTGTTTGAGAAGTGAGTATATGGGTAAAAATGTGTGAAGAGGATATAAAAACATATGTTGACATGTACTTGTTTTTATTGAGAAGCACATAGTATATTCCTACAGGTAGGGCTTTTTATTTCTAATTTGAACATCCCATGGGGTTCAAAACAACTCTACGTTGTTTATTGTATGAGCATATAACATAATAAACAGAAAAACTGCATGATTCTTTTCAAAAACAGTAGAATATCAACCAACATGTTAATGTTGGGGTCCCTGTATCTTGATGGGGGATCACTTTATATAAAAATCAAAAATCTGATTTGATTCTGATCAGATTAACCTCAGATAAAATGTTTTGATGAAATCATGAAATACAGTGTTTTTGTGGTCGGGATTTGGAAGGCATCTTCTTTACAGAAATACCTAAACTATATGTCATTCTTTGAAGCAGACTGCAAAAGATTCAATAATTCCGGAGATATGAATAGAAATGTAACAGGTGCGTTTCTTTTTATGTTAGTGTTTATGTGGTGGAGATTTCATAGAAAGTAGAAGGTGGCATTCTTTTAGGAAGACTGTCTCCTACAATGTGCTGAACCTCGTAGGCTTCTATCTTTAACCAATCTGGAGATATGAATAGAAATGTAAAGTGAGTGCATTACGACGCAATTTTGCCTCAATTGCCCTTTAATCTGCATGCATTCATTCTATGGCTGTAGCTGGAAATGGGGAAAAAATGAAAATCATTTTGCAATTATGTTATCACAGGTAAATAGTTGTGCTGATAAAAGATTGGAATGTCTTGTTTAAGAAACAGACAACTCACAGGTCCTGAACTGGTAGCTTCATTAAATAGTCCCCGCAAAACGTCAATTGCTCCAGGATGCTGGCATGTCAGGTCGAGTGGCCAAGAAAAACCCATCTCCGACTGCCAATAAAAAAGATTTAGATGGGCAAAAGAACACAGAAACTGAACAGAGGAAGAACTCAGCCCAGAAGGCCAGCATCCCGGAGTTGCCTCTTTCCTGTTGACATTGAGACTGGCGTTTTGCAAGTACTATTTAATAAAGCTGTCAGTTGGAGGCCTGTGAGGCAGTTGTAACTCAAACTAGACATTTTTAAGTGAACCCAAACTTTTTAATTATAGTGTTTATATATATTCACACACACACACACACACACATGCAGTCCCATCAAAAATGTTTCACACATTTTGGAGTGCCTTTGATCATCAACGTACACACAATGCCCAATATTCACAAAAGCAAATTCACTTTTTTTTTACGTTTTATTTTATATTGAAACTGAAATATTTATAAAAAAATGGGAATATTAAAATATCAAATGTAAATTCGTTTTCAAACCCTTTGAGCTCAGGTGTAGCCTGTGTATTTTGATCATCCTCAAGACGTCTCTTGAACTTGATTGGAGTCCACCTGTGGCAAATTCAATTGATTGGGGATGCTCCTCAACAGCATGCATGACTGATCAAGATTGAGGGTAGGATAAACGTAACTCAATACAGCGAAATCCTTGAAGAAAACCTGATCCAGAGTGCATGGGGACCAAGATTCATCTTTTAACCCAAACCTAAAGTAGACAGCCAAGAGAAGTGTGTGAATGTCCTTGAGTTAATCAGCCAATGCACACATTTGAATGAACACCTGTTGGGAGTCCGTAAGACTCCTGTTTGATAGAGCTTCAGAGGATCTATAAGGAAGAATGGAAAAAGCTGCACATATTCTGGTGTACAAACTAGTAGATGCGGGACCAAAGATTGGATGCTGTGATCGTTGCTGAAGATAATTCTACAAAGTACTGAATAAAGGTTCTGGGTACTTTCAGTTTTTCAAGTTCAGTAAATATGCAAAACTTTAGTTTTTTTACATTGATGTCATTCTTTTAAAATTAATAACAAATCTGTAATACAATAAAATGTAGAGTAGGATAAAACCCATTGCTATGTGAGCTCACCGTTTAGAGAAGATGCTAGGCTAAAGTTTTCCCAAATTACTTTTGTACTGATGCGTATGCATAAGTATTCTTCCACTGTTTTTACCTTTTGGTCAAAATACTTTTTTTCTGATATATTGTCATGGTGTTCTGTTGACTTGACTAATATATGGTAATGGAGATCTGTTGACTTGACTAATATATGGTCATGGAGATCTGTTGACTTGACTAATATATGGTCATGGAGATCTGTTGACACGACTAATATATGGTCATGGTGTTCTGTTGACTTGACTAATATATGGTCATGGAGATCTGTTGACACGACTAATATATGGTCATGGAGATCTGTTGACTTGACTAATATATGGTCATGGAGATCTGTTGACACGACTAATATATGGTCATGGAGATCTGTTGACATGACTAATATATGGTCATGGAGATCTGTTGACTTGACTAATATATGGTCATGGAGATCTGTTGACACGACTAATATATGGTCATGGAGATCTGTTGACATGACTAATATATGGTCATGGAGATCTGTTGACTTGACATTTAGTGAGAAAAAAACACAAACAATAGAAAGATTTATTGGTTCGTTTATTTTTATCTGTCCCACTTATGTGTTGTTGATGTATTGTTTACCCCCACCATAAATGTTTGTACCTGGGGGATTAACTACAAGGACATTGTGGCTCCACACTTATTCGTGGCCATCACATTTAATGAACATTTTTAGAAGCTCTCATCTTATATTGGCAATCGGTTCACAGCTACAGTGGTGGACTTTACGCCCTATTAGAGTCAAGAGTTCATTCTGAAGCTGGTCTTGGTTCTTCAGCCACATGCAGCTTAGATGTTGTTCATGCAGACAGGATGATCTAGCCACGTGCTTTCAGCTAACTGTGGGGCCTGGCACCCAGGAACAGCCCGCAAGCACCTCTGTATGGCAGTGTTTTATCCATTCATCTATATTAAATGGTCTAATCCTTTATCCTGGATCATGATAAAGATCCTCTCTTGACCCACTTATTCTGTTCTAATTGTTTCATTATACTCAGTAGATAGCAACCATACATTTTTCCAAACAAAATGATACAAAGCAAAATGTGAAACACCCACAGCATTACCACTAACACCCACAGCATTACCACTAACACCCACAACATTACCACTAACACCCGCAACATTATTATTAAAACCCACAGCATTACCAGTAACACACACAACATTAGCACTAACACCCACAGCATTAACACTAACACAACATTACCACTAACACCCACAGCATTACCACTAACACCCACAACATTACCACTAACACACACAGCATTACCACTAACACCCACAGCATTACCACTAACACACACAACATTACCACTAACACCCACAGAATTACCACTAACACACACAACATTACCACTAACACCCACAGCATTACCACTAACCCACCTAACATTACCGCTAACACACGCAGCATTACCACTAACACACACAACATTATTATTAACACCCACTGCATTACCACTAACACACACACCATTACCACTCACACCCACAGCATTACCACAAACACACACAACATTACCACTAACACCCACAACATTACCGCTAACACCCACAACATTACCACTAACACGCACAACATTACCACTAACACCCACAACATTACCGCTAACACCCACAACATTACCACTAACACCCACAACATTACCACCGCAAGCTGACAGCATCCCAAGGAGTAGGGGTTGTTGTAACCTGTAAGATCAGAAGCTTACTGTGAGATCAGCAGGTTCAGAGTTGCACAAAGTCAAAGGTGTTGATTCGTGTTGCAACAACAAGGCTATTATTTTCAATATATGATTTAAATGAAGCAGAAAACAAATAACAGAATAATATATAATACATATTTTTGTTTCTTATCATAATAATCACTGACAGATTCGTATCCCAAGTCACATGAGATGGTAGAGTTTCCTTAGTTAAGCAGATCACTCATGCATAAGTGATGAATATGTAGAGTTGCCCCTTGTGTGGTGTTTGGGTCTGTCGGCTCTTTTTCGATGTTTATCAAAAGAAAAATGATCATAGAATGAATAATTGTTTCAACCCGAGGCTCACTGGCCTTTCTGGCATTTGAGTGCGGACTGTGTCCTCCTACACATCTATATTAATGTGTGGGGGGGCCATAGCATCAAATGCAATAACCTTTTTACTTTCCACAAGCTTGGACTCAGACTCCTAAAGAGAAAGCTGCTGATGATAGGAAACCATCCAGAGCTCCCACTTCAGCTGTTGAATACACGGAACACAGAACAATTCATCTCGGTTTGTGTTCACGTCTGACACGTCCCTGGTGTGCTACGTGCCGGAACAGGTAAACGTGAATCTTGTGAGTACACTGCATCTGTGGCCAAGAGCATCAAACATCTGAAATGATGATGGATTAAAATGCCACCAAACAAGGGGTGGACAAATTAGACAAAATTATTACTGGCGGCAGCTGCACAAGTAGAACTCTACTCTGACCAACCCCACTCTGACCAACCCTACTCTGACCAACCCCACTCTGACCAACCCTACTCTGACCAACCCCACTCTGACCAACCCTACTCTGACCAACCCCACTCTGACCAACCCCACTCTGACCAACCCCACTCTGACCAACCCTACTCTGAACAACCCCACTCTGACCAACCCTACTCAGACCAAACCTACTCTGACTAACCCTACTCTGACCAAACCCTACTCTGACCAAACCCACTCTGACCAACCCCACTCTGACCAACCCCACTCTGACCAACCCTACTCTGAACAACCCCACTCTGACCAACCCTACTCAGACCAAACCTACTCTGACTAACCCTACTCTGACAAACCCTACTCTGACCAAACCCACTCTGACCAACCATACTCTGATAGTCTTCAATATCTTGGACACCTAGTGTGTGGTGCTTTTGGTATCCAGATGCTGTTGAACCCAGATTAGAACCCAGATTCAAATCTGGAGGTGTTGGGCAAAACATTGGTAAGACCACAAATGCAAGGGAGACACCATATCCCAGGGACCCCAGCTTCAGCAGACATCACCAAGAGGATTCAGCAAGAGGCCGTTTCCCCAGTCGTCTGACTTACAGATTCCCACACCAGTTTCTTAAGTGTGTCTTACTCTTTTAAATTGGCCTGCTGTAACTACATATATATATATGTGTGTGTGTGTGTGAGAGTTGAGTGTGTGAGAGAGAGAGATAGGTGTTAATACAGTTTTTGAACCTACTAAGGGTTTTTATCATTCTTGTTTAAAGCGTTAGCAACCAGAAGCTGTGATATGTGTGGTCCCAAGGACTGGAAGACCATACACATATGCATCAAGTGCAAGAAATACATTTGCAACACAGTAAAACGTTTTCCCTTGTGGTGTGTAGACCAGCATGAATTTGTGTTCAATGGAGGCTCATTTATCATTTCCATAAAATACTGCATGTAAAATGAATCTTTCAAATTTGTTCCCTTCAAAGCAAAACATAAGTGATGCATAGTGATGAAAACCTTTTTTCATTTATATTTGTACGAGATAAATGTAATTAATTTAGTTTTACTACAATCATTCTTTATCACAATATTAATAGCTCATTTATTGAGAAATGTGACACAGCAGAAGTAAAAGACAAATATTACGTGTAATTGAAGCAAAAAAATATATATTTACTAGAATACTGTTTTGTTTTAAAACACCCATAATGGTGTGGAGCTTTGGGTGATTCAAGGATTGAGACCATCTCCATACACAAGGTCTACTGAGTGTAAGGATTGCGCTTGAGAACGATGGTTGGATCCAATTGCACGACTGTGGCAAAAAACGATGATGAGTGTCCGTGTAGAGCAGCTCGTAGGGCACAAGCTCTAACGAATGTTTGTTTGGTTGAAGGAGTGGAATGTGCACAATACCGGAGCGGTACAGTGCTGGGACTAGTTACGTTGGTATAGTAGGCTAAGGCTTGAAAGCTGAGTGCTGCGTGGAAACGCAGGAGTCAAAAAGAACTAAATACCTAGCAGTGAATGACCAGCGTGGTACTTTGTTTGAACTGACACTGAGCCAAGGGAAACGGGGAACTAAGTAAGGCCAGTGATCAGTGTGATGAGGGACAGGTGTGCGCAGGTGGCCAGGTGCTTGGTGACGGTGTGATTTGTGACAGGGAGGAGCACATCGCTCACAGGCCACCAGAGGTAGCCAACAGGCCAGCAACAGTCAGGTAGGGTGGAACCCTGACACTGAGACACTCCAACCCCACAATGATTGATGCCATCTCCATACACAAGGTCTACTGATACACTCCAACCACACAATGATTGAGACCATCTCCAGATACAAGGCCTACTGATACACTTCAACCACACAATGATTGAGACCATCTCCAGATACAAGGTCTACTGATACACTTCAACCACACAAGGATTAAGACCATCTCCAGACACAAGGCCCACTGAAACACTCCAGACTTTCAAGCTGAAAGAGTTAGTCTCACAAAGCACTGAGTAAAGTGACATCCCTCCATTGGGAATCTGGAATGTACTTTGAAGATACAGAGAATGTCTTAATTTAGTATTCTGATCCACATTTGCGGGAGAGAAATAGTAGATACTCGTGGAAGTGTGAAAGAACAACGATGTGAGAGAATTATGGAAATATCAGGAGTGCTGTTCTGTTCCAGGGACTTCTTTTGGGGGCTGAAAAGGACCATGCTAGTTCACTGTCGTTGTTGCAACGGTGACAGAACTACTAAAGTGAATTTGCTACATAAATACCAGCATAAATGACAGGCCTGTGCAATCTACAGCTGAACACTTCATAGCCAGTTAGGAAACAACAACGTATGAAAAGGACCAGGTCTCTAACCTGAATAAGATCCAAGCCAACAGTAAATCCAATACGGAAACGTAGAACCAGCCTCCATGAGAAGAGGTGGCTCAATACAAGGCACAACATCAACAAGCATCACACTATGATTAAGGTATATTACGTTGTATTGACTTGATAACCATTACAAATCTCCAGTGAACCCTCGAGACATAGACAGGGCCATTACTGTCAAGGAGAGTAAAGCATCAATCTCAAAAACACCTCATTCTGTTCAGCGGGGGATCCCGGGAGCTTGGGGAAAAACCTGTTGGAAAGTCACAACTAACTCAGGAGTGCTTAGACTGTATGAGAGAAAATATTACCACTTGCATGGGTTACAGCCATAAACATATAGATGACAAACACTATTAAGTCACAAGTGTCTCCCAATTGCTCTTAAGTGTGTGGCTTTGAGTGCATGCATATTATTTAACATTATCATTCACAGTATACATTTGCGCAGAATTACATGTGAAATCATGGAATTAGTCATTCTTACTCTTCAATCTAGAATCTCCATAATTGGAAGACACTTTGTGTCGTCATGTTCTTTTCATTTGCATTGAACAGTCACAACTCAGCAGAGTTATATCTCAGGGCTACAACGCTGTGGCCTGAAGCAAAGCTCTACTGCCCCCTAGTGGAGTAAGGCATTATCGTTCATAACTGATTCAGTTTAGTCTTCCTGACACAAACCACTAAAAGAACAGTAAGTAATGATGATGAGTAATTAAGTGATGTATTGCAAAATGAGCCAAGTTCTATGCAGGTTTTGAGGAATTGTTAACCATATTACACACAGACATATCAATGATATTGTTTAATTTACAGCAGACTCACACAGACGAAAAAACACGTTCATGCACACGCAACTTTTTTGCACCCTACTTCCATGTGCAGTTAAGCCCCTGACTCATTTATATTATTTCACTGCATTTATAGCAAATAATTTGACTTTGGAAAGCAAATTTTAGTTCTCGATTAATAATCCATACAGCACCAAAACCATAACTGTTAACAGGAACTTGAATAAAGTAAAAGTAGCAAAACTCTCACTAGAAAGTCCCACGGATTTTCCTGATGAGATACATCTAACAAGCAGGGTATTACAAAGATATTCTTACGACAGATTATGTGGCGTTACCTACTGGTATAAACAAGGTAATACGTGTCAGAATCTCTGCCCCTATTGGCTGAAATTTAACTTAACAGAACAAATATATTTGTTCTAGTGCCTGTGCCTGTTCAGTGCCTGTTCAGAAAATGTCTGACTTTTTCAACATGTATAACATCTTATGCTTTTATCCTTTATAGTTTTGTATTTTTTCCGGGCTGGAGATGTGTCAAAGGCCCATCTGGATAATATTATAAAAATTCTCTCTCAGAATAACTTGGACCCAGAGTTTATTGGATCCACAACCTTCTGGAACCGTCTCATAGAACCACTAACAGATGCCCTTGAAACTCATCCACATCAGGGAGACGTATTTTCCGATTATTTCAGAAACTAATTCTCTCGAAAAAGGACACCGCATTTTGGTTTCTGTTTGAGAGCACTACAAATAAGTCCTTCCCGTTTGTGTGTGCGATGTACACTTGGCTGTTGACCCTGCTCTTCCTGGGCCCGGGCACGGGGCTTGCTCAGAGGTCCACCCAAGAAGCCTTCATGATTCAGTACTTTGAGAGGAGGATTTCCCAACTTGAGGTAAGAAACCAAACCAACGTTCTGAGGACTAATCCGTTATTATACCGGATGAATTTGTTGCTTTGTGCTGAAGTTAATCAACTAATATGCTATAATACATTGTTTCCAGGTTACACTCGGCTTCGTTGTTGAGTCTCTTTATGTAGCCTATAAATGATAAATAGGTGGGTGGGGTCTGTCCAATTTCACACACATACATGGTGTATTCTGCGCTGTCCAAGCCATTTATAAAGCAACTCTGGAGCAATTCAATTTGCTCAAAAGCAAATCTGTCTAGCTCAGGATACAATAAACAGTTCCACTTGTAAGCTCAGGGATTTGATCTAACAACCTATCAGTTATTGATCTAAAGCTCTTACAGGAAAGCCTGCTTTTCATAAAGGCCAAACCCGAAATGATAACAAACTGGCCTAAGGAAGCCAATCTCAAAATGAAAGGAGCAGGTAAAAGAAAATAAAGTAAAAACAAGGAATGGGGTGATTCACAATGCATTTGTATCATCATTGCCCAGGTTGTTGTAAGTAATGACAGGTTAAGTTTTCTAAATAGGTCATTTGTTTGAGCAGTAGACAACCTTTTACACGTTTTACACTTCAGTGTTGTCGCAACGCCCAGATGGTATTTCCAGTCAATGTTTTCATCCTGAGCTTCTTTATAGAGAAAACAGTGGAAGAAAAATCCTTTAGCATGGGGCATCAAAGCATCCACACAAAGAAGCTTTACAGTCAGCTCAAGGCTTTTTGGGCTGTACACATTCTATCAGCGAATATCACAGCAAATCTAAACATAGGCAGGTAAGTAGTCCTGTGAAACAGCATCCCTCAAATGTCAATACTATCTATTACAGTCACAAATTCTGAAATGAAAAGGGAAAATGTGATTCATTTGTAGCACCTCTTAGTTGTAAATTATATAATACCGGTTTAGTTGCTTTTCAATAATCTCAGTGTAGGAGTTTGGGTTCAAGTAGCCCAATATTTGACCTCTGTTTAATGGTTATGATTTCATGAATTTATCAGATGAGGTCTAAACGTCTCTAGTCATTGTTCGTGGCATGTGATCCCTTTTAAACAGCTGTCACACGTATGCAGTAATTGGCAAAGCATTCTTTAGCTCTGCCAAATTGTATCTCAGAAATGTCTGGGTCCCAGTTGCAAGTGGTTTATTTGAAGTTATCCTTATGTAACCCGAAATGTTTACACATTTCAAAGGTTCTCCTCGATTGAGACAGATGCATGTACACCCATAATAGGTGTGTATACACCCAAACTGCTTAGTGTTAACAATAGCACAAGTAATGTGACCTTCCAGGCTGTATACCTTAGCTCACAGCTATGATAACTAACCATATTACATTCTAATACATATTCAACCTGGTTAAAATAGTGTGTTAACCTTCATTTTCAGTCCTTTACAATAATAGACATTGTTTTTTGCAGTTTTTCACCTTCACTCTGCCTACTTCGAGGCCAGTTGTAGCATCATTCATTGGACATTTCAATTAATAATTAGCAATTTGGAAAGGTTAAATGTCTATGTTTAGCAGTGTCTACGAAAAACGAATGGTTCCTCCTCAACATCTAGAGCTATAGGCCAAAGAAATAAATACTCTCTGTTGCACCTGTCCCTGTCCAAATCATGATGATTTGTACCCACTGGCAAAACCGCCAAGGGTCCACTAGTTCACTATCATATTCTGCATCATGACACACTTCCTCATCTCTTGCAAAGGAGCGTCTAATCAAATGCGAGCAAAACACCCAGCGGTTGGACCATAAGATCTATGACCTGTCTACAAAAGTGGGCGGTCAGCTGGCTGGTGTGGAGGTCCACAGGGTGGAGTTGAAGACCCAGGTGGACGGTGTAGCCATGCGGGTGGAGCGGATAGAGAGGGATGTGGAGTACTTGGAGACAAAGATCCCCAACCAGCCACTCGTTGAGGTTCAAGACGCCCTGTTGGAACAGGAATTATTGGAAGCCCAGAAGAAGACAGTGAAGTTCACACTGGGGACAGGTACTTCACTACTCCTTGGAATTGGGTGTGTTTCTGTTCCTGACAAAAATATACAAATATAACCGGGATACAAATTGCCCCAAACTCTAGTTAAATCAGGAAAGGTCGACATGTTTCTGGTCCCTATACGTTTTTTTTTTTTACATTTAACCCTTAAAGGTCTAGGGATTTGCATCAAATGTGAATATCACCAGAGGTTCACAACAACTATACAATTTTGTGAAAATATAATACATAACATACATAATAAACAGAATATCAAAAATGTTCACTATATACAAAAATACAAGATTAGATTTGATTCTGGGCCTAGACATGCCACACCTGAAAACAATTGTAGTTTTTTGCTGAACTCTTGTAATTTTGTGGTTAAGATTGGAAGGCTGCTACTTTACAGAAATAAACAAACAACACATCATTCTTTACAGCAGGCTGTCCCCTACAACGAGGAAAAAATATTAGGCTTCTTTAACCAGTCTGGAGATATGAATAGAAATGTAACAGGTTGTAATGCGTGTTGTGAAAAGAAGGACCAAGGCGCGGGGAAACCGTCGCTGACTGTTTATTGCGGCACGAAATGTCCAGGAGGTTCAGCAAAGCCAACGGTCATGCAACTTGCACAAGGAAAATCATAACCAGCCTCTAGGGCCTGGGCTACCAAGACAGGAACTGGTACAAACACGTACCAGTTGACACGCAGACAAGTAACAATCACGGACACAGAGACTAGAAACACAAGGGCTTCAGTACTGAGTTAACAGGTAGCACCTGTAAGGAATCAGGGAAGGATGCGTTCACAGGACATGGGGAAAACAGGACACAACACACACGATGGCAACTAAAAGGCCGGCGACGTCGAATGCCGGAAGGCTCCGCGAACAGGGGAGGTCCCGTCCTGTGACGGTACCGTGACACAGGTGCTACCTTTACTTAACGGTTTGGGCAAGAGTTGCAATTTCAGTCAGGGTTAAGGTTAGTTTCTTTAATGTCAGTCTTTGGTGTAAATGTGTGTGTGTTTGTGTGTTTGCGTAGATAGGAGGTGGAAAAGTGAGATGATGGAAGGATTGTTGTCTATTCTGTGGCGTTTACCAAACTGCTCAGCTAAGTTGAACTGTGCATTACAACACCTGTAATTCATCTTCCTCTTGTCTTTTCACAGACTGCAGCACAGCTTTGTCTGGCGTGAGATCCCTGAAGATAGTGAAGAAAGCCGAGAATGAACATGGATCCTGGCTAAAGGACCCGACAAGAACGACACCTTGCTGGAGTACAAGTCCCTGAAGAGCGTCAGCGAAGGGAGGCCGGCCAAAGCTCGTCCAATCCGGCTCCCGTTTCCCTGGCAGGGCTCTGGTCAGGCGGTTTCCAATGGCTTCGTGTACTACCACAAGGCAGACACGCCCAACCAGATCCTGAAGGTGCACCTGCTCAACCGCACCGTGGCCGACAGCACGCTGCTCCTACGGCCTCACCGCCCACACCTTCCTGGACCTGGCGGTGGACGAGCTGGGCCTGTGGGTCATTTACGCCGACCCGGAGTTCGGGGGGAACCTGGTGATCACCAAGCTGGACCAGGGCGGCCTGGCGGTGGAGCACAGCTGGGACACCTCCTGCCGGAGCCACAACGCCGAGTCGGCGTTTGTGATCTGCGGCACGCTGTACTTGGTGTACAACTCGCGCCACGGGGGGCGTTCCAGCGTGGAGTGCCTGTTCGACGTCCGAGATGCGGTCCGCAGCCACGAGAGTCCCGCCGTGTTCTTCCCCAAGCGCTACGCCAACCACTACAGCGCCCACTAACACGCGGGAGACAAGCTGCTGTACGCCTGGGACGACGGCTACATGACCGTCTACACCCTGGACGTCAAGAGCAAGTCCCAAGACTGAGCCGAGGACTCCGGAAGGAGCGCGCTCAGGTGTGAGGGTAGAGGCGTTCGGGTTTATGGGGTGTGTTCAGGACGTAGGGCGTATGTGCAGGAGTTCAGCGAGGACACGTTGCTGGTCATCGCGGTTGGATCAGAGGTTCTTGGTAAATAATCAAATCATGTGTAGGTTTTTTGAACCCGTCAACCATACATGTATCCAGAATGAAATCTAAGATGTTGTAATGTGCGTAGTCTGCTAAAATATAGCCACAATATGTATATTTAAGCTGAGGCTCGTATTTCCACATTACCTTCTGTAACATATTAGAATAAACTGCATTTTAAAATGTGTCTGTCTGAGCCTTACCTGCAGTGATCTGGGATATTATGTACATGCTAATTATGAGATATTGCAGCAATTCTGCGTCTGACAATGTTTCTGTAAGGGATGGCACTTCAACTGAATAAGTGACACATTTCCCTAACTCCCTGTCTCTAGCCTTTACTTCCTGAAGTATATATATATATATATATATATATATATATATATATTTACGTATAATATATATATATAGTTATAGTACAGTTTCAAAACTACAATCTTTTTTTGTAAAGTTTGATGAATTCAGCAGCGATAGAATAATGTACACATAATAGTGTCATGTGTCTTTATTTACAGGAAATGTATAGTAGATATGCGGGCTACTCTTTTGAGTGAAAAAAATATCCCTTTTTTGACCCCAAAACAAAGTTTAATGTGACGTCGGAGCTAGTCGTTAAAGGCTGCACTAATCGCTCCTCAACTCCACATTTTAGTCCCCTCAGTACCTGTGAGGTATTAGCCTATTTGGTGAATTAAGACTTTATGTGTGTGAACTGTTTTACTTTGATGGGATGGCACACCCCTGGAATTATATGACAGGTCATTGGATGGAAATACTTTTTTATTTTGAACGCACATTCGTGCTAGGCGCTGAGCATCACAGCGAAGGCAGGACTCATTTTCACTGCCATTTACAAAGTGTGAATAGTGTCTTTGGGAAATTGCAAGGAGGGATACGCGTTGAGGATCAAGTCTCCGAAGTCGAGGAATATTGTAAGTAATATGCTAGAGACGCATTTTAGGTATTGTATTTGCCTATTTCGAGTTTAGTATTGGCATGCGATTTGCAGGTGGTTATGAAACCAAGAAGATTGGATGTAAATCATATCTGAAGAGTATCTCAATAAAAACGATTTAATCGGTTATATACTTTTTTTCAGTAGATGTTTAACATAATGGTTTGCACATGGAATAGGTGTATGAGCGTTGGAAATATGACAGTAGAGTTCCACAAAATAAAACTTGTCTGAACGTGGCTTTGCAGTTGCACCGGTTCGCTGTTTTTGTCACTGCGTTCCACATGGTGTACCCTTAATAACACTAGCCATATTGTACAAAAGTCTAATTCAAAAACAGTATGGCTTGTTTTTTGTCGTTGCATGTTGTTTTACACTTAGTAGTGATATTATATTGTTTTAAATGTTACGTGTAAAGACATGCAATGTACTGTAGTCACACTTGATGCACCAAAAACAATTCCGCAAATACATTGTTTTCTGATGTCTTGACGAAGAAGAGGCATCACTGACAGAATTTGCAGTTCAACTGCTTATGACGGCAATAAAAGGGCTGTGTATCTGCATGGTGTAAATAAAGTGCTCAAAACAACATCTTTTTTGCTGAACAAATTTGGCTGATTCTCTGCAATTGTAGTTTACTGCAGTTACCGCATTTGCGTTTACCTGACATCTTTCTCTATAGGTCCTGTTTATTAAATGGTAGTTCTATTTATTTCGCTATGGCAGGCAATAGTAACCCGTTTGGAGGCGAAAATACTGCAGCCTATTCACCAGAATCTAATAGCAGACAATCCATTATGTACTGCATGACAAGCATCTAAATATTTCTTGCTGTGAAAGACATGCAAATGTCTGAATATCAAGGCTATAGAGCGTGCAGCTGTGTGTGCTTGCCATCAAAAAGCAGACATGATTCATACAACAGAAACGCTTGAGTGTTTTGAATATCGATTAAGAGTTGGAGGGGACAGGCATCCAGGGTACTGACTGTTTTTTTTGCCATGCTGATCCGAAGTGGAACGTTGAACATTAATCTGACTGATAATTCTTACTAAACATCAGCAGTGAATTGGTTTCCAAACGAATTTAGAATGCCGTTGTTAAGAGTACATTTTGTATTCTTAATCCTTTGGGTATACCCCTCATTCCTTTAATACCTCATCAGATATGAAACCGTGGTGGGCCTCGGATTGTGGCATCAATTTGGAGTTCAATTTCAAGTGAGGAAATGCACATCTTTGCAGCATAGAAGTTGGCAGGCTACTCAAAATATAGCATGCTTACATTCTAAGTCTCAGAATGGGAAAGAAAAGACACAAACATAGTAGCAGATTAGGGCATTATTCTCTGATGATCAAAGAGTGAGTGTAATACCAAGAGGAGTAGCTCTCCTTCCAGTCCTAGGTTTAGATAATTATTCTGTCAACTGGAATGGCTGCGGCCCTGTGAGTCATCTACAGGAGGTAATCCCAGTCAGATACTGGATGTCAGAGAGAGGAGAGAGCTTACTGCTACGAGGATGGTTTGACAAATCAAAGAGGATTTCTTAACTTCTTTGGTGATGATGTTGCACCTCAAAATTAAGTTATATACTCTTCTCTAAATAAAATGGGTCATGTAGCACACTCCTGGAGGATTTTTTAGGGGGTTCCTGTATAAATCCTCCCGGAGGATCTTTTATGGGTTCCTGTATAAATCCTCGCGGAGGATAGTTTAGGGGTTCCTGTATAAATCCTCCTGGAGGTTCTTTTAGGGGTTTCTGTATAAATCCTCCTGGCGGATCTGTATGAGAACCCTGTGTAAATTCCTCGAAGAATAGTTTATTTTAAATAACTTGTTTTGAAGAACATTTTGGGGTCGAGTTTGAGAGGGAATGTTCTTTAACTGGTTATTTGAGAAATAAAATGAAGGCGCTATTCAAAGTACCAACAGTTTAAACACAGAAGCTCCGAAGGATCCCCCAAATTGCCTTTTGTTTTTAGATTGTTCCGGACTTCAGTCCATGTATAATTACTCACGAGCAGCCCACAGGCAAGTCTAGGGGGCAAATAAGACCATAAGAACAAAAAGCCAGCGGGTCTGCTGGGATGGCTGTAGGCATGGAGAAATGCCATGTCATCACAGTACATCGGCGGTCCCACTGCCCCAGTGTCAACTGCCCTTGGTAATGAATGTGTGGGGATGTAGACAGACAGCAGAACGGTGCTACGAGGATCATGTGCTCAGACGAATGGATAAAGCCCATTATTTGTCCTCCACTCTACTTGTGGCCACTCCCCAGACCCACGGGAAACAGTACGTGATTGTATGTCTTTGAGATTACAAACCGTCCCGAGACCCGGGCCTAATGCGTGAACAGACATGGCAATTGTTTAGCAGCTTCCCCATCAGGAGGGCTGGAAATATTTAACTTTCTGCGAGACTTTCATGTTTCCGCGGCATTTCGACCGCTGCCGGGAGATGGATGTTCCTGGATGTGTTCTGCGTGGGCATCATTGAGTGTCCAGGCTTTTTAACCTCAGAGTTGTTACATAAGATTGCGACGCTAGGGGTTGGCCAGTGGCATTGGTTAACCTGTTGGCTACCCCTCGACTGTGATGTGAGTTCAGCTGACAGAGGTGATTGACCTCCACTAGGCCAGGACATTACTCTCTCTCTCTCTCTCTCTTCGCTTGACAAAAAGGTTTAAAGCTCCTTGGTAAAAAAAAGAAAGTCAGCCGGAAGCCAAACAGGGAGTTTGAAATGAGAATGGTTTTAATCTGACAGAGTTATATGACCATCACCTTTAGCCGAGCACGGGAGACTTGAACGGGGAGCTAATAGGGTCTGCGGAAAGACTGTGGGAAACCATTGGTTATTTTCAATGCAGTTTTGTGGTATTCCAGTGAACAGTTAGTTTATGAGCTAATTAGAGACTGTATGTATGTCATGTAAGTCAGGTGAATGTGGAGTCTGTCCCTTTGATCTTCAGAGATTAGAGGATGGCACTGTATCGTAATTACATTCTGGTTAGTCTTAAAAACATGATAGAGTACAGCAATGCTACTCCAGGAAGCATCTGACCAGTAACTGAAAAGTTTCTAGATTGTTAGGCAGTTAACCATTATTGGTCCCTAGCAGTTACACTAAATAACCATGTATTCTCAGTCAATTTACCTGATAAAAAAGTGTGATGGTTTCTCTATATGACGGACACTGCAACAGTGTAAGATGTAGACCTACAGAAGCCGGTATATAGTAAATTCTTGATTTTTTTTTTTGTGATTTTCGTGGTCTGACGGCTTTGAGAAGCCCAGAGGAGTCACAATAGGGTGAGGTCTTATGCTGATCAGTTACGTAAGCCCTAATCCGTCAGACTTTCCAGAGCGGAGTTAAATAGCTTCCTGGCCTTTTGTCTGATGATTGTGGCACACTGCAGTGCACCTGGTCATGGATGACATTTCTCCGGTCCTGCATCCTCTACTCCCCCCTGCGTAACAGCTGCCAGCTGAGTGACGAGCGGTCCGGTGAGCTGGCAGAAAGTCAACCCGATCCGGCTCATCGTACCAGACTCCACCACAGTGAGGAAGTGGAAGACTCAGTGAGGATAAGTAATACCAACCTACAGCTATTGTCAGGACGTCATACCTGCCTTCCACATGGTTCTCTCTACGTCTGTGGCGTTAAATGCTCTTCAAATGTGTTCCACTCATTGGCTCATCCACTTTACCATAGGAGGTACATAGCCTGAGTTTGTGAATTATCTTGGTCTGCGCCAACAGCGCAGCATGTTTTGTCTTGATTTTATTCATCGTGCACCCGGTGGTCTGAGAAAACGTTGCCCACTGGTTATGAGACACACGTCTGACTGTAACATTATCCTGTCATTTGAACTGGGTTTGTTCTGGTGGAGCAGCCTTGTGGTTTAGGCTTTTGACACCACGTAACCTTATCATGTTGTGTATCTGGAGAACATGCTTTGTATAGAAATGAGTTCTGTCTGTCAGCCATTTTGAATTAGCTACTGTTGATTTTCAGTTGTTTCAACACGGCAGCGGCACCCAACACATAAACACTTCATCTGCCGATGCCATGTTTGGCCCACTGCCGGCACGGTGACAATGAGGCCTTCTCCATTATGCATCAGATCACCTTTCTAACGCATGTGCCCAGCGCCACAGACATACTTCTGTTTTGAGGACAGCCTTTCAAGTGTGTGGTTGTTTAAACTAAAGGCCCTGCAGCCTGAAAGACCCCTGAGATGTTTCATCTTTTCAACTAACACATGACCACAAGTACGTGGCAGAATGAGGCCCTGATAGGATGTTGGAGCTGTCAGTGGGACTCTGGCTTTGATGTTTACATATTAAGCTGTGTTGACATGCTGGTTCTGTTGGTCTACTTCATATTGCTGACACTGCCCTTTGTACACGCTAGTTCCACTGCCTCAGGCTTTTGTCCGTTCAACATGTCTAAATAATGGCGTGGATAATGCTGTGTATCAATTTGGCTTTCCTAACCCCCTCCAACATGTTGGCAGAAAGTAGGTGAGAGAGGTTGGTCGTTTTCAAACTCAAGATAAGTATATTGTTAGCAAAACGTTGATGTTTAGTCCATTCGTTTTTTTGTCACATTATCCTGGAAAGCAGGAAAGTAAGCAAACCCTGTGATTAAAATACTTTCCTGCAAACCCTGTGATTAAAATACTTTCCTGCTTTCCTGAGGCAATAACACCTGAAAGGTGCATTTCTTACACTTGCCGTCTCAGGGGCCTCTCAAATGCACAGTACGGTAATAACAATGTACTGTTTATGGCCACAGTTTTTTCCGATTTTATTTATAGCACTTAAATCCTAAATCTTCCACTGAAAGGAGCAATGCAGTTGTGAGGGGGCTGAAATATCATGTTTGCTTGACATGGTCTCAGTTCTGATTGTGGATGATTGCTGATAAGAGTATGACAAGGTATAACATCGGCTGCCAGGACGATTATACCCTAGTCGTCTGACGTTGACATTTTGGAGAGCTAACGAAGCTTCACCACTGAGGGGAGACTTGAAGGGGCCAAGGGCATGTTAGTCGGGGAAGCTATATATTTCTTTCCCCAATGTTAGTATGTCACTGGTACCTCCCCCACCGGTTCTCCCAGCAGTGGTCCCTGTTAAGCGCCTGTGGATGGTTACAAGCAGAGGGTGTGTAAGGTAAGCAGTTAAAAGAAACAACATCTGGCTAATAAAAATAATTAGGTTCACGTTTTCTTTATTACATCCAGCCTGCTTGGTAGATAATGTTGTGAGGCTTGTTGAGGCTGTGTGAAAATAGTAGATAATAGTAAATGTTTTAAAGCAAGATAAAATGAAACGTAACTGCAGTCGCTGACACCGTCATCATAGCAGGGTGCCTTGTTTTCTGTTTTTCAACATTAGGTTTTTGGGTGATGTGATTGACAACATATTAATGTGTAATGTCATGTCAGTTCTTTAGTTCATCAACTGTTTCAGAAAAAAAGTTTGATGATGTCCTTGGGAGTGAGACAGACAGACAGACAGCAAGTAGGGACAGACAGCAGGTGGGGACAGACTGCATGTACGGACAGACAAGAAGAAGGGACAGACAGCTGTTAGGGACAGACAGCAGGTAGGGACAGACAGCAGGTAGGGACAGACTGCATGTACGGACAGACAGGAAGAAGGGACAGACAGCTGTTAGGGACAGAAAGCAGGTAGGGACAGACAGCAGGTAGGGACAGACAGCAGGTGGGGACAGACTGCATGTACGGACAGACAGGAAGAAGGGACAGACAGCTGTTAGGGACAGACAGCAGGTAGGGACAGCATGCTGCTGGGTAAAGGCATTTTTTAAACCTGAGTTTGTTGAGAGCTCAGATTTGATTCAGTCTGTGTTAATTCCACTTGGACCAGTTTATTGTTTGTAAGCACTGATCGTACATACATCTATACTGATACTGAGTTACTGACTGTTTTGTTTTGGAAGTGTGCGAACTGGTAATGATTTGGAAATGTGTATGGAAATAATGAAGGCTGTGTAACTACCTGATCTGAACCATAGAGATGCACGAGTGTGTGAGCACTGTTGATGCCACCACAGTAGTTACGACAACACAAAACACATCTCTACTAAAAGAGAGAGTTGAAGGACACTAGTGTTTGACATTATTTGCCCCCCACCAAAGCAAACCAAACACAAGACCAGAGCATGCTTTCCCACGTGTTGAAAGTAAATCTGTTAACTGAGGGCTTAGTTATTTATTTGGTTAGTTATGGAGTAATGCCTGTTGTAATCATCTGCCAGACTCCCAGTGTTAGGGTTTCAGTAGGATGTTGTTAGGGACATTTGATAATTGAATGTTCATGACTTATGGTTTGGGTTAAACCGGCTGAGGCATATTAAGTGGATGTGTGCTTCTGTTGGCCTGTAAAGCAAGAGGATCATCTGTCTTTGTGAGGTTTGTGAGGTTTGTCTTTCTGAGGTTTGTCTTTCTGTGCTTTGTGAGGTTTGTCTTTCTCAGTTTTGTGAGGTTTGTCTTTCTGAGGTTTGTGGGGTTCGTCTTTCTCAGGCTTTTGAGGTTTGTCTTTCAGAGGTTTGTGAGGTTTGTCTTTCAAAGGTTTGTGAGGTTTGTCTTTTATTGGTTTGTGAGGTTGTTTTTCTGAGGTTTGTGAGGTTTGTCGGTCTGAGGTTTGTGATATATTAATTGTAGGCATTGCGTGGTGTGTGTGAGTACTTTGTTCCCCCATGAACTTTCATGCAGTTGAGGTACTGTATAATTCAGAAATCCACACGTTTTAAGGGGGCTTGTTTCCTGTGAGCATTAGTTAGCATGCGAAGGGTCTGGCCAAGGTCAGACACAGGGAAAGGGAACAAAAGGTATAAATGTCAGCGCTGTCATCCTCTGTTCATCTCTTCTTTGATATTTCTGTTTTCAGGTCAACCTATATATTTGTGTTAGTGACACAGTTAGATTATAGTTCTACCTTCGTGTGGTAACTAGTGACACAGTTAGATTATAGTTTTACCCCATTGTGGTTACTAGTGACACAGTTAGATTATAGTTCTACCTTCTTCTGGTATCTAGTGACTCAGTTAGATTATAGTTCTACCTTCTTCTGGTATCTAGTGACAATTAGATTATAGTTCTAACTTTTTGTGATGTCTAGTGATGCAATTAGATAATAGTTCTAACTTGTTGTGATGGCTAGTGTTGCAATTAGATTTTAGTTCTGCCTGCTTGTGGTAACTGGGAATACAGTTAGATTTTCAGTGATACAAATTACGGACAAATGTTTCCAGGCCCTAGACGTAAAACCTTGATGGGATTTGAAAAACAAAATGTTGATTGCTCCACCACACAATTTGATAAATACCTGGGAAGATGATATTTTTTGCTTTATAGATTGCATGGCATGTTTTATAAACTGATTAAAACTGAATCTTCAGAAGAACGAGGCCTCTGCCTTAACAATCAACATTCACCTAAATTAATCCCCACAAACAGCACTGGTATGCTATTTAGAAAGCCCCGGTAATCAATGAACAAAAACAATAATAGTCTCAGAAAAGGTATATACCTCAAATGTACAGTCAGTAGATACTATGACTGTACAACCTCAAGGCACAGTTGCCGTACACGGCAGAGGAGAACCAAGAAAGGGCTGTGTGGAGAATTGTGGCTAGGGTAACAGTAGTTGAGAGCTGAAATTAACCACATTATGTTCATCAGTTTATCAGAAACGTTGAGTACCTTATATTGTGTGTACCTATTTCTACCCTGGTGCAGAAAATCTAGTACACTACACGAACAACACTTCAAAAGGTCTGCCAAACTGACATGCGTACATTTTTGTAAACAATCCCACCGAGCAGTAAAAAGACAATAATGGTACTGGAACAAGCAGCAGACTCTCCTGGTTGGATGGTTGTGTGACCTGTCGTCATGTGAAAGAACAAGACACCGACAATGGCTGTAACTCTACCCGGCGGTCCTCAGTTTGTCTGCAGCAAAGCGCGATGGGCTGCAGGCCCGGACAACCTGAACAGAAACAGGAAGTCTCTCTCTGTTGGGACTGACTATGGTCAGGAGGTATCTTACTTCCTGATGGGGAAGAGGTTTCATGTACACAGCACAACAGGCGGCTCCGTTGGGGTGTGATCGTTAAAACGGTCCGCGCAACACAACACAGTCGACGGGAAACTGAGCCCACCTGCTTAGAAAATGAGGTTGGAGTTTTCTCTTCTGGACTTGGCTTTGCGGTGGGTTCTCCGTAGTTATTCGATTGGCCTGTGTTCCATGGTGTCGGTAAACTGCTGGTGAACAGATCGAAACTGACCATGACATGTACGTTTAATGGTTAAGTGTCATTATGCTTTACACCACAGTGTAAGCCATGCGTGGGGGACCAAACCAAGCCATGAAAATGGTTAAAGATGTTGGCAGTTATTGTTGCCTCTGTTATTGGTTTCTGAAGTGTGTTTCGTATGGAATATAAAGGGGTTGCTGAACCAGAACCAGAATCAGTCAGCCAGAATTGAAGATGTTTTTGCCATATATGCACGTTTACATGGTCTCCAAGCCCTTTGTTTTTGCATTTTGTTTTGCATCATATTGCAACAAATGTGAACATATTTAATCATTTATTCAAGGGTAATATCTCATAACCTGTCATATTAAGAAGTGTCATTAAGTGTTCATTGTTTATTCAGTATTATTGTAATTTGTATTATTTAGAAAATATGTATATACAATCAGCAGATTAAATGTTATCTGCATTTATGAGTTGTATACTCATAAACAAGCGACCTAACCCAGAGACAGACTGAGGGCCTTAGAGGCCCTAAACCAGAGTTAGACAGAGGGCCTCTGAGACCCTAAACCAGAGTCAGACAGAGGGCCTCTGAGACCCTAAACCAGAGTCAGACAGAGGGCCTCTGAGACCCTAAACCAGAGTCAGACAGAGGGCCTCTGAGACCCTAAACCAGAGTCAGACAGAGGGCCTCTGAGACCCTAAACCAGAGTCAGACAGAGGGCCTCTGAGACCCTAAACCAGAGTCAGACAGAGGGCCTCTGAGGCCATAAAACAGAGACAGACAGAGGGCCTCCGAGGCCCTAAACCAGAGACAGACAGAGGGCCTCTGAGGCCCAAAACCAGAGACAGACAGAGGGCCTCTGAGGCCCTAAACCGGAGCCAGACAGATGGCCTCTGAGGCCCTGACCAGCCTGAAACCTGCTCACTCTCATCATGTTAGGGTCACAAAGATGTTACTTTGGTAAGACTAGAGGGAAATCAATTGGAAATAATGTATTTTCTTATTTTCCTGAAGTTTTCAGTTTTGGAATTTACAAAGTAACATTCTGGCTCCTGGAGGAGAGTTTTGTACCTTTTTAAGCATGTCCGTCGCCAACCTTATCAGAGTCCTGAATGGACGATGTGCAGGAACCAGATACACAGTTGATTGTCTGTAATGTGTTTAGGACACTGTCCGGCATGTGATATTTGTTTTGAAGTCACTAATCATTTTACTGATAGCAGCAGAAGCAATCAGCTGCGTGGTGCCTCTCCAAACAGTGGGTGGCTCAGAACGGCAGTTATGCAAGTCACTGACAGAGTCGCAGCACAGAATACATCTGCAGGACAGTGGGGGAAACAGACGCTGTACGGGCAATACAGTTACGCGGGTGCTGTGGACTGGGATTTGTTCAGTCGGGTCAAGGATCTCTTGGACAAGGACAAGGATTTTATTGAGTTTTACTCAATAATACTTTTTTTTTTACAACAGTGGTAAGGAACTAGTAATGCATCTTTGTTTCGTTTTGTTATCATGGTTGTTTTTGTTTTTTTCAACAGTGTAACATGGATGTTGAAATTTGACTCTATTATGCTACAGATGTAATTTGACCTAAGTGAAGTTGAATGGTGTTGTCTGTAAGTAAATGTTTCAAACAAATAACCGGCAGCTCAGTTTGTCTCAGCATTGCAGAACAAAGATGTGCTGCATTTTATGTGGTTCTAGGAATTAAATATCCTGTATACCTTCCCCAGGCTACTAAACATTGTAGTTTTCTACTTTGACCAATTTAGCCATTGCTGAAGTGTTGGATTTTTCTATGGAAATGTGCATCAACGGCACTAGACTGGATTTCACTTTTTGTTGAGTCAATGGCTTATCCAGTCAAGAGCAGGTCCAGGTGTATGAATGGAGACCAAATCTCACAGCAAAGAGAGGTGCTGACCCATGGATAGTTATTGTGAGAGACTGCAAGACTGCACTGTCAGTTCAGTTGACAGAGGGACAGTCTGAGCCTTTTTGGCTAATGCTATTCCCTACAAACAGGCTCTGCCTACTGTGTGTCTGTGGGAGAATTCCTGGGATGGATCACGTTAAAGATAGAAGATAGATAGAAGGATTTAAAAGGTGTCTAGTTGTTGTCTGGTTATTGATTGGGTCTATCTACTGTGTTATTAGCCATACTTCTGTAAACCTCTTATAAAAACGTGTTTAGAGCTGTGAGAATTCAGGACCTGGCAGAAAGTGTAGTTGTTTAACAGTTGTCAGGACAGGGTGTAACTAGTAAGTGTAAAAAGACTCGTCAAACTTGTTATACTGGGAAACATGTGTGAAGAAGGAGTGTCTGCTTTTAATGTATTTGATAGTTTCACCTTGTTTATAAAAATTAGGAATGTGTACATGTAGGACAGACAACATCGTTTTCTGAAGTCATCACGATGAATCTCCAATTTGATTGTTACTTGACTTTTGCCACAGCATGTTGACAATGGGCCTGACACACCTCAACAATGATGGCCTGAAACGAGGGGAAAAGTGGTGTCAATGTGCTTTCATTTGTAAGACACACATTAGATGGAGCCACAGCAGACAGGCTGGCCTGCTGTACCAGGCGTTCTCTATCTCCCTGTGGCCTTTGACTGCAGCTTTTAATTGGATTTGTATGATCAGGCATTCAGGCCGATTATTAGAATACAACTGTCTGCTGTAACACAGACGAGCTGTCAGCACGGAGGTTCTGAATGAATGGAGCCATCACCCTTGTCCTCTCAATCTGAACAGCCACATAATTAACAGGGTTTACGCCTGTCTCCTTTCAACCCCCTCCCTGCCTGCCTGCCTCCCGCTCTCCCCGCCTCCCTCCCGCCTCCCTCCTGCCTCCCTCCCGCCTCCCCCCTCCTCGCCTGCCTGACTGGCTTATGCAGTTGTCTTTTGTCTTTTGAGAGGCAAGCTTTGTCAAAATGTGTTTCCATCTCGCCGTCATTGAAGATAACTTACATGTTATCTCATTCTGTCGTGTGATGTTACGGAGTTAGTGGGTGACACTGGAAGTGTTAAGTAGTCAAAGCCCTGTTTGGGATATTTCTAATGACTTTGATCTTTGTAATCCATCAAAAGTTGATGTATGAGACAGATGTTAATGTTTTCGCGGGGCGAGGGCACAGTAATCAAGTGATCAGTCACGCTTCACATGAAACCCCTTTGATCCATAATGGAAACCGACCAAGGCCCCTCTGAATGCATCCTGGCGACTCCGTGACGACAGTGTGGGACTGGGACACGTCACCCCGTCCTCTCGGTCTGTCTGCCACTGAAGCAGGGACGGGCTGAGGTCCATCACCTGGGGTGTTGGGGCGGGGACGCTCTGCTCCCTCTGAGGTTGAATCCCCGGGGGGCCGTGGGACAGGGTGACCGGGGCCGGAGACCTCGCCAGGAGGCGCAGAGGCCTCATTAAAACAGTCCCAATGGGAGGAGGGAGAACCAGGCCTTAAGCCATCCTCTGTCCTATTGGACCGGGGAGAACGGGGGCGGGGACATGCTCCTGACCACCATGTCTAACCAATCAGGCTCACAATACCTGCCAGCTAAACGCCAAGGACGTGTTGTATCTGAAGACACACACAAGGCTGACACTGTATCAAAGCAAATGTACCCGCTCATATTCAGTAATCAATGTAGGTATTTAAACAGGGGTCATTGTGTCCTGATAGCTGATATTAGACGTGATTAGCTGATGTTAGATGTGGAATCATTTTGAATTGCTCATTCCTTTCCGCAGGACTTCGGGCATCGACACTAATGCAGTAGTCGGTTAACATGGCCTGCGATGCAAGTCACATGTTGGAAGCGGCCTTGGAGCAAATGGATGACATCATCGCAGGTAATATTTCATTGTGATATTGAGAGAATACATGATTAAATCCTCAGATCAGGCCTGTCTGTGTACTTTCCCAGTCCCCACCCAGGCTCCATTATAGACACTGAACTCAATAAAGATTGGTTGGTAAGATGTGGTATTTATAAATATTACTCTTGGATGGGAATCGGCCGCTATTGCATTTAGTAGCAACACGCCAAGTGGACTCCAAACCAGGCAACGGTCGGGTAATGCTAAATTGATGTTGAACAGAGTGAACTAGCTAGCGTTCAAATGAGGAATCCTCACGGGCTTACAGTATGTCAGACCTCCATGTTATTCCGGAGTGTGTTTGTCTTGTTGTTCTGGGTTGAGATCCAAAAAGTATGTTCTGCTCTGATGTCTCTCATTGTGGGATTTCTTCTTGTTTGCATGAACCCTACGAATTTTGGCTGCCCATGGCCGTGTATGTGTGTCTCTGTGCTTGTTTAAGTGTGTGTGTGTGCGGGTGTCTCCGTGCTTGTTTAAGTGTGTGTGTTTGGTTGTTCAATTAGAGGCACCACTTGCAAGGGTTTGGCCCCCCGGTCATATTTCCTGAAGCAAGCTTAGCTATTGCCAACATGATTTAACTATTTAACAGAGGACACGTTTGTTGCTGCAGTCGGTTGACACACTACTGAGTGGTTTGGCTGAGTACAACGTTCCATTTAATGTACAGCGAGGAAAAAGTCTACCCGAGGTTACCTGGGCCGGTGTCACTGACTATTTATAAAATATAATAATAACATGAAAACAAGAAATGCTATTACTGTGAGGAATCTCAATCATCAAGCAGGAATTTGAGCTACCAGTCTGATTACATTTCAGTATTGGGACATCTTTTTTTTCCATCACATATGCTGGGTGCATCCATGAAAGGAGCAAGACATTTGGGATAGGTCTTTAGGCATGTAATGGGTTGCTGCTGCTGTGCTGGGGGTGTTGAAAAACACGCCACCGATTACTGGTTGTAATCGGAACGCCCGCATGAGATGAGAGATGCATTTGTGTTATAATGATCTGTAAAATTATTTGTTTAATTTTCATGGATTTTTTGGGGGGGAAAATGACAAATGAACATGTTGTTTTAAACCTCAACCAGCTCCTCGCCACGCTCACACGGACAGAAGAGCCCACAACGCCGCAGCGGATGCGTCTAAAGAGGTCTGGGAACTTGTTCCAGGCATTTTATATGCGAACGGTTTTGTACCAGGCTTGTGGTCTGAATAAAGCCTGGTATATACTAAATATTGGGTGAACAATGGGCCAGCCATGGTCATGATATTACTGGAGAGATGCCGTTGAACATGCGTGAATAACCCCTTCCTCAAGAGTTTCTACACCCCCCCAGCCCTCAGGCCGGCAGGGGTTATTCACTGAACATCTCCACTCTTTTTTTCCCCCCCAAATTGTTTTCTTGTTAAATTTTCCTCAAAAGTCAAGCCAACCAAAGCATCCAGTCAACCTAAGAAAGTTTCCCATGCAAGTTTCTCGTCCACGAAGTTTATTTGTTAATGGCCCGGTTTATTTTCTTAATGCTGTGATATTGACCATACGTGTTCAACAGATCTGGAATAGGTACAACCTAACTTACCAGTTATTTTGGCTGGGGGGGGGGGGGGGGGGAGACTCTGAAGGGTTTCTAACAGGCAACGATTTCTCTCAGCAATAATCTCGCTATTGAACGTTTTATGAGCAATGTATGCTTTTTTTTGGCTGAATGCTTTTCCAACAGCTGTGTGTTAGTTATACCCTCCTGACCCATAGTTAAATTAGCATAATTGCTGTAACTATGCCTGAATGTTGCCATGGTTGACATTTACTATTGTTCTGTCTTGAGGTGTTGTCATGGCTGCGGGGTTGAGGGGCAAATGTTGAATAAACCTTGAGCCAAGCAGCCAAATGAGGAAAATGCCTGATTTTAAAATGAATTCACAAGTTAATAATACACATTTCAGATAACCTTGAGGTATGTGTAGAATGCGTTGTGAGTTGTGAAAAGGTAGCATAATATGGACACCTTCAGAATAGGGGAATTGGCCATGCACAAACTAGTGTTTTAATATTGTATTCTTACATTATCATGAAAATAATTTAAAATCATATTTTGTAAATGTTCTTGTTTTTTTAATTTAGTGAGTTAAGTTGGAGTTAAGGAGTTAAGGAGTTATTTGACAACAGGCTACTGTTACAATGGCTTCTAGCATGGGCTGAAAAGTTTAGATTCAAGTCCACATTGTGACCCGACCATCTTATAAACAGACATATACATGGTGTAAGTGATGTTGTCAATATTTCTACTGTAGTTAAAGAAATGAAAGCAAGCGTGTCTGAAGTCATTGACACTTTTATTCTGAGCTCAGGGGGAAAACAGAGTTACAAGGTGTAGTGCAACCAGGATGAATTTCCCCCCTGAGGCAAATAGTAGAAATGTATGCATGTCTGCTATAAGATAGTGACAAGAAGAGATAAATAACCAAAGAATGCACTCTACATAAGATCCCCTGCACATATCGTCAGGTACAGACTTTAGGAATAACAGGATTAATGTACAGATGAGAATATCTGTTTCTTCTCAGTGTTATTATTCCTGAGTAGAATTTTTGTTCCACCTAGACTAAAATGCAAATGTCGTAAAAACAATTACTGACTACTCGTTTGTGGTCTCTGAGCTATATAGTTAAAGCATAGTCTTATTGGCCTATCCTACTTAAACAGTTTGACATTAAACAAACAGCATAATGATTGCAAAACAAAGAAAATGTAGTGGCCTGGTGATGTCTACAGTCTGTTGGAGTATTAAGAGGTCATGGTAATAATCACTTCTCTTTCTGATCAGGGATTATCTGTCAAATAGAAGCTATTATTATACACTTTCCATGTGTTGCTTTAACTCAGTGCTCTGGACCCTGTTCCCAAAGAGCTAGCCTGCTATAGGTTTGAAAGATATGTTTTGGGGGCCATTTTGTGCTCTCATTGTTGGAGGAGAGACAGTGTCCTAAAATAGCAGTAGGCTGGAATTGACCTGATGATTAATTGTATCATAGGCAGTTCCTTAGACCGCCTTAGACCACTCTAGACCATTTCAGACCTCCCTAACCCTCCCTAGACCATTCAGCGGTGTTTGTTTTCATTGTTAGGTAAGTATGGTAAGAACAAATTTTTAATTAAGGAATTTGTTTACTGGCCCAAAGCTCTTAAGCACTAGTTTACCTTGCTCTAATTCTACATGTGCGTTTTGATTTAATTAAGCATTTAATTATTAGAAGAAGGTCAGCAAGATTCCAGGACTCCTGGAACAGGGTCTGAGAGCCTGTTCTAACCCCGTCATCATAGAAATACAATGGGGACCAAGTCACGTTGCTAGCCAGCAGGTTCTTTCCAGTCTATTGATTTTGGATCTTCAGTGTTGGTACGTTCTCCGTGCTGCCTGCTCTAACCGACTGCCAACTCACTCCAGATGTCTGATGGCTTTTAACTTGCTCAGCAGCTCATAGGAAGAGAAGCTGGAGTTGATATGTATTAGCTCAGTGAGCCGATCCAACTGACACATGGATGTAGAGTATTATATAGAGCAAAATCCAATCTGGACCCTAAAGCCAGTTTGCTTGTTTCCTCCCCTGTGATCAGGACAGATTCAGACCTGGGACACAACGTTGGTACAGTAATAATAAGGTAGAACAGATCGGTTGCTCAGACTTTGTAGGGTGAGATTTGAATCCCCCCCCCCCCCAGAGAAGGAGCTAAGTGGGTCTGATGCGGGGATGTCATCTGTGCTGACCGTGTCCACTGTAATGACTCATGTATTGTGGGTCCCCGGCAGGTTCCAAGGCTGCAGCTGTGTACACCAACGGCCTGTTGGAGCTGGGTTCCCCGGGCAGCTCCGGGCCACTCCAGGTTCTGCACCTGGTTGAGGACCTGCGGCTGGCTCTGGAGCTGCTGCCCACGGAGGAGGAGAGGGACACCCTGAGGTCCCAGGTCTCCGGCAGCACGGCTCAGATCCTCACGGACTGGCTGGATGTGGCCCTGGGCTCCGACAGGGGTTCGGTGAGTGTGTGTGCGTGTGCGTGTGTGGGTGGATAGGCGTGTGCCTACGAGTGTGTGTGCACGTGTGTGTGTGTGTGTGCACGTGTTTGTGTCATTACAAACCAGGAATTTTCCATTTATTTTGCAAAACCATCACAATCAACTGTTACATTAGCCAAGCATTCCTTGCCTACTTGACCGTGTTTCTGGGTTCATTCAGTGCACTACGTGTGGTCATCGCCGCTGTGACTCTGCATGTGATGCTGTGGTTGTTGATGACTACGTGTGGTCATCGCCGCTGTGACACTGCGTGTGATGTTATCGTTGTTGATGACTACGTGTGGTCATCACCACTGTAACTCTGCATGTGATGTTGTGGTTGTCGATGACTACGTGTGGTGATCACCACTGTGACTCTACATGTGATGTTGTGGTTGTTGATGACTATGTGTGGTGATCACCACTGTGACTCTACATGTGATGTTGTGGTTGGTGATGACTATGTGTGGTGATCACCACTGTGACTCTACATGTGATGTTGTGGTTGTTGATGACTATGTGTGGTGATCACCACTGTGACTCTACATGTGATGTTGTGGTTGTTCACAGGCCGGCTTGGGTCACTGAGAGTCCTGATTTACTATCACTCAGGCATGTGGTTTCTGGGATTTTTCAGCTGTGGCAGGACATTGAAAACAATTTGTGGAAAATGTTATTACGTTCAGCTGTGGGCTGTCAAAAACCATTTTGCTGTAAAAAGTTTTTGGGGGAATATTTCTGCTTGCTATTTAAAAGGGGGTGGGTAGATTGGTCTCAGCAGCTGTTTGGGAGTGTAAGACCCGGGACTATTTCTGGGTACCAGTGGGTCTTGGCATGGCTGTGTCTGGGACTGTCTAGCTGGGACTGTCGGCAGGTCTTATGGTGGCCTGGATTGGGGAGTCTCTCACTGGAAACGAAGGCTGGCCGTGGTTAAAAGCCCCGTTATGATCCACAGAGACTCCTAATAGGGCTGAGCTCAACTTCCTGATTCACTCCCTCTATTGGCCTCACAGCCTCTCCCCTCTCTCCCTCGTTCTCCCCTCCCTCTCCGCACTCCTCTCTTCTATTCCTGCTTCTCCCATACTCACTCCTTCCCTCGGCACGGCGTTGTGTCTGTCCGGTCACATCAAGCCATGGAGCGGTCTGCGGTGGGAAGGGGTAAGTCCAATCAATTCACCGCGTTGAGCGGAAGCCTGAGTTCTCTAAACTCTTCAGGTGAATGTCATGCTACTTCCAGAGTTTGTGCTTTCTACTGCGGGCTGTCTGTGAATCTCACCACCGGGTTTTTCCGAGGGTTTGCGACGCTCTGCATGCCTGGGTCATGTTCAGCACACGACCAGCATGTGAGCCATGCTGCTACCGGAGCCGGGCCGTGGTTCGCTGTGGCCGGTGCTGCCGTGGCAGGTCCGCGTTGTTGTTGGCGGAGGATGAAGTGAGCACCTGTTGGCCGGGCTAAGTGGCCAATGAAAGGCTCTTGTTTATTTCCCTCAGAGAGGTCGTGCTCCGTCTTTACAGCAGGGGTCTCGCACGCTACAAAGTCTTTCTATTGAGACTTACCACCCCCCCCACACGCACCCCACACCCACCCCTTCCTCCTCCTCCTCCCTCTCCTCTTTACTGGCGCGGCGCAGGATCAAACACACGCGCCTCCTCATTTACTCAGCACATGCGGCCCTCTGAGGATTTGAGTGCCTCCACAGAGGAAATGCGATTGGCCGGAAGGAGACCTTGTGATACCCCTTATCACTGACCACGTTCTGGCGGATCATTGGAGATTGTCAGACATGCAACGCTCAGTCCTGGTGAATTAAAGTTAAGCGAGATGACAAACATCTTGTTCATTGCCTTGTCACCAGGAGGACTTGTGGTGTGGACGAGGGAGAAGAGCCGACACCCAAACAAGGTTGAGGTCAAGAATGGGGAGGGAAGGACAGTTTTCCTGGCGATTGTCCAGCTGTCAACAAGAGCAGGACAGAATCCGTTTGTCGGGCACCCCAAGACACGAGACCTTAGCTGTGCATCTAAGGAGTAACTGGAGCAGTTCGGTTCCTTATACCAGGTCCAAAACGGGACCTGGGAAACGTGAATATGATAAAAGCACATGCACACAAGATGGATGACCCGGTTGTTTTCTCTCGTCGCGGCGGATGACACTTGCATGATTTGCATCCCTGACGATATTTATGACTCTGTTCGCCTGCCGTGTTTCAACAGAGAACGGGTCGTCTGTCCTGGGGTCTCTTGGACCCCAGCCGCCCACACTGTCTCTCCCGGTCCAAATGTCTCCGTTTCTCCCCTTGACTCAGGAAATGCCCAGGGTGAGGAATGGCTGAAGGTAAAAGGGGGGTGATCTCGGTTCTTGGTAACACACTCTACCCCTCTGAGGGTGTTGGGTCATAGGATCGCTGGAAGGGACTAAATCCCTTATGTCACACAGGGAAGTCTGATTCACTGTAGTCAAGCTTTGCAAAGAGCACTATCGTTCGGTCTGAGTTAGAGCCTTACGGACTGTTACCCAAGATGAATTTCCCTGCGTGAGGCAGAGCCGGGTTGCAGTGTGTGTGTTTGTGCAGTGTGTGTGTCCATGCCTCATGTTTATGACTGCGCTCTGTGAAGTGTCTACATGAAACTGTCATCAGCAGCCAAGCGGTTCTGTGGGGAGAGGGCTGAGCGACCCCACGGGTCCCTGGGACAGGAAACGGGACGTCCAAACAATGACTTCCAGGATGCATAGAGGAGAGTGGAGGGGCCGCTGCTACATGGACCAGGCTAACGAGATCTGAAGAGGCATTGAGTGGGAAAAGCAGAAATACAGGGAGAAAGAAAGTGTGAGAGGAATATATATATATATATATATATAGAGAGAGAGAGAAAGAGAGAGGGAGGTCTTTAAGTGGTACCCCACTGCATCTAACACCACCTGGCTTGTATTGTGACGTTAATAACAGAAACAAGGGAGCGAGAGAGAGAGGGAAGGAGATGATGAAGGATAGAGAGTCGGCATTGGTTTGTGTTGAGGCTGTCATTTGAGTCTGTGTTGCTCTGTGTTGCTCCATCTCAGACCCAGCAGATGGGGGCCCTGGGTGCAGCAGACGGCTCCCTCCCTCTCCCTGTCTCTCTCGCTCTCTGTCTCTCTCCCTCCCTTTATCCCTCCCTCTCCCCGTCTCCCGTGGTCTGGGTGGCTGGGTTTGGGCAGTTGTCTCCACCACGTCAGAGAGGACAGTGAGGAGGGGAGGTGCTGTGAGGCTTCAGTCTGCAGCCCGATTCAGGGAAACCCGGGTAATAAAATATAATAGAAGGCAGCTGAGCAACCAGCAGCACAGGGCCCCTACAGACACACACTCCTCCGGGCTCCTAACAGAGCTACACTCTGGGACGGGCCACTCCAGGAACCAGACGAGGTTCGGGCAGCAATGGGCCGACACCATGGAGAGTGATATTGACTTCTACAAGCATTTCAGTTGGCTTAAAAGGGTGAGTGGGCCTCATCGGTTCTGTCTGCCTGGTTCGTCTACCTTCCTCGAGTCAGACAGAGGGATTATACTTTTAGAGTTTTTTTCTTCCTTTTTGCAGACAAGAATGACCTGGCAGGATAAACTGACTCGACATTTAGAATTGATCCGATCCTGATCAGACCATATTCACGACGATATGTAGTTTTGTCCCGAGGAATAGTTTATTGTTGCGTGTATGGCTGTATGTGGCGTTCGAAGCGTTGTGTTTGGGAGAGCGTTATCGTACGAGACGACAGCCCCAGGCGTTCTGTCCTGTGGTCCCTTCGTCTCCGTGCTGCCTTGTGATCAGGTGATCACACCGCCCTCCAGGGGCTCCGTGCCGGGGGCCACAGACACCAAGGGCCTCGGTAGTGGTCTGAGTTGAACACTTGGCTAGGTGGGTTCTGTTCGGTGGGGTTTTTTCCCCCAGCAGACTCAAGGTTTGGCAGTGGCAGGTTTGGAAATGTTTCTGCCGTGCCGGTGTGGGTGTCAACCATGGAGTTGGTTTAGCCGCCAGCCTGGTCATGCTGGATGAGAGGTGTGAGGAAGTGAACCGGGCTAGGTAACTAGGAGTTATGTCAAGGATGCAGCACAGGTGGAGAGTTGGAACCTCTGCAACCTGCAGCCATAGTTAGTCACTCGTGACTTTTACAGAAGTGGACTAGGTTCTACGTTAACAATAGCAGGCAAAATAAACCATAAAGCCTGTTAAAAACTCGGCAGAAGCACACACGCTCTCACTGCACTGGACTTGTGAATTCTTAGACAGTTGAATACTATTTTGGTTGTTTCGGATTAGTCTTTCGCCGTTTCTATACACAGCGCTTTTGGGAGGCATCAAACGAGCTGTGAAGCTCACGGGATGAGGGAGGAGTAAAGGGGAATTCCATTGTGGCTTGGCGTAGCCTGAGAAAGAGGCCTCAGTAGTTCCCATAGTGAACAGTCGCTGCTTACTTGCTTCCATGTGTGTACGGTACATTGCAGCATATGTGCCCTATTGAAGAGAGTCCTGTTCACCCGTACAAACTGTTACAAAACACGTTGGAAACAAACCAGCACTGGGCATTTCTTATTGTACCAGTTCAGGTAATCCAAGTTGATTTCCGTCAGGCTTCCATGTGGTTTGAGGAATAATAGGAGGGTAGCCTGTGTAGTGTCCCGTAAAGGACAGGAAATGATCGTTTGACACAACAGGGGCTGTCTCTTCTCCACTGCGGCTGTTTTTTACAGACCGTCTAACGGCTCCCATCGTCTCTGCTAGTTCTGTCAGGTTTCAGGAATGGATGTAACTGACCGCTTTTTGGACTACTTGACGTCTAAGAAGCACAGCAGTGACCTTTGTACAGAGTTTTCTTTGTTAGTCTGGAAAGGCAGAAATACAGCCGGTCTATGGTCATGTGGAGCTTTGTCCATATTTCCACCAGGTCTAGCTCCCCCTCCCTCTCAACATCCCACTAGCATGTACAAGGGCAGGACAAGCTACATTTGAGTCCCGGGTAGGTCAACCCCAGTGGTCACTGAGTGGGCGTGGTCACTGAGTGGGCGTGATCACTACGTCCACCTGCTCTAGCTCCAAGAAAGTCTGTGTGTACTGCCCTTCCCAATGACCTCAGGGAAAACGCCCCGGACGAGCGTGTGGTCAGTTTGAGCCGGGTGCTGTTATACACCGTACCATCTGAAGCCCATAACCCCCCCTCCCCCCCCCAGCTCAGCCCTGACCAGTCAAAGTAGGCATTTTCTAGGCTGTGACAAACCTTATGGCGGGACCCTAATAAGACTATCACACGGGGAGAGAGGGCCAAACACTTGCACAATGTTAAGAACAATGTTAAGAAGTCTAAAGCTGTGCCAAGGGTCTTCATGGGGGGGTGGTAGGTTGGGGGGGGTCTCCTAATGTCAGCTGACTTTTGCCAGGTTTTTCAGGGTAATAGCGGCGTTTCCACCGGTCTTAAAGGACACCGGTTCGACAAAACGCAACTCCAGTGTCGCGTAATTCTAATGAGTCAGAACACTTATGTTCCTGTGTCAGATGCTGGGGGCCCTGTCATGTCTAGTGAGCCTCCTGGTCACACGTCACGTTGTTGTGAGATCCAGCTTGTTAGGATTATAAACCGGAGACAGATTCAGCAACATGGCAAAGGGGTGTTCTGTTCCGCCACAACTGAGAAGGTTGACGCCCAATGCATCAGTTGTTCTTTTCCTGTGGTTATTGCGCTGTGTCCTATGGACCAAACATGTGCTCGTGCTCAGACATGGCTGATCCTGTCAGCCCAGAACTTTAACATTGGTCTACTACTCTACTGTTCCACCAGCTGCCTTATATTATTTGAAAATGGAGCAGTCCTCCAGCAGGCAGTAGTCCTGGCTTTTGTCCACAGCCTGTAACGCTGTATATGACACAGACGGAAGTCAGATTTTTTTTTTGCATTTTCCATACCGGGATCAAACCCGGGCCCAAGTGCAACAATGGCCCTGCCATAGGAGGATTTACAGTCGTATTGGTTCTCCTTCATGGGATTAGTGCATTGGAATCATCTCGTGGTTAAGACTCAGTTGACAGAGCCCCCCCACCTCCTCTTATCTCCTCCTCACCTGCTCCCCCTTCCATGGCTCTCATTATCCTCCCCTTCTCTGTTCATCATCACCTCCGCTCCTCTCCTTTCCTCCCCACCTTTTCTTCCCTTCCCTCGTTCTCCTCACCTCTCTCCCCTCGACCTCTACCCCATCTCTGACTCCTCCTGTCTCTGTGTCGTTGCAGGTCAACATCCTCTCACCGGGGAGCAATGAGAGCTATCAACAGCGGCTGGTGCGCTTAGAGGGGGACAAGGAGTCTCTGGTGCTGCAGGTAAGGCGCTTCTGTCACCCCTCGCTTCCTCCGTCGCCCTGGCGGGATTAGAGTGTAGCTAAGGAGCACGACTCAGAACCAAGTGGGAGAATCTGTAACGTTGTCCGAAGGCCCCGCCGGACGGGGCGTGGTCACTGGGTTCACACCAGGGGAGTGAGAAGGCAGTAAGGGGATCGAGTCGCGTGACGTCTCTGTCACACCGGTCCCAGTACCCTCACTGCCCCGCGGTAAAAACGGAGAGATGGGACACGGTGCAGAGCGGACTAGGGGCCTGCTGTTTTTAGCACAGGGGCCCGGGCATTGAGTACCGCACGGCCCCAGAATCTTTCTTGTTTTCTCCCAAACAAACGTGTCTGGACAGTGCCTATAATCCTTTGTTGTATTGAAAACATCAGGCTCAAGTGATTTGTCAGGATGCTCCCTGATTTCTTTTAAATCTTGGTAATTGGTGGCTCATCTATAATCCAGTCTACGCAGTGTGTATTTATATTTTATCTGTTTCAGGCTCTGTCATGTCTTGTCTGGCTCAACGTAATGCTCATAACTAGCTTTATCTCTACCTTGTGCCAAAGTAACCTTTCCTTTGCAAAGCCCAGCACATTCCACAAGCCCCTAGAGAGAAACGTCGCTGATTGGCCGATGGGCTTGTGTCGGTTGATGAAATGAATGACTGTTACCTCCCCCAAGGTGCTTTGGCTTTGTTGCTTTCCCTTTTACCTGTTCCTTGTCAGACTGGCCCGGGTCACAGCTGACTCCCACCAAAGACAAAAGAAACAGCCAACGTTTACTCAGCCAAGTTCTTTCAGAGTTCTTTCAGCCCAGTAGAGGGTGGCTTTTCATTTACTATGATTCCCATCGGATGTTTACACGTTCAACACGGGTTGAGGAATGAAGTAAACCTACCAGTGTGTTGTCAGCGGATCTAGTGTCATTAGCATACCGGCTGCCCCAGTTCAGAGGTGGAGGAAGTGTTGCTCAACCTGAGTGAGTCGTCTCCTGGGTGTCTTTGTCTGCGTTAGGTGAGCGTGCTGACAGACCAGGTGGAGGCTCAGGGGGACAAGATCCGAGACCTGGAGAGCTCTCTGGAAGAGCACCACCACAAACTCAACTCCACCGAGGGAATGCTCCAGCAGGTAAGAGAGAGTCACCGGTACCAGCACTCGCCCTCTCGGCTCGGAGGGCAACACGTGGGCGAGTGCCGTCCGCCTGAACTTGTTCACCGCGGCCACCGAGTCTAGTTTGAGACCTGGCTGAATTGACTTGGCTTTAGTTTTTAGTGTATACGGTGGGGTTTCATTCATACCTTTATAACATTACACACGGGTGCTTCCTTGTCTGTGAGTGACTCACCTCTATTGCACATATTGCCAGTGAAGAAAGTGTTGGGGGGGGGGGACAATCTAGCTTTCAAAGTCCACTTCCGTGACAGACTCCACAGCCTGGTATCAGCAGAAAATTGTAAACCTAGTACAATTTTGAAATTGTTACAAGTGCTGAGGGTCCCATAGGGGTGTAAGAGAAGGAATACTACTGTAGTGTGATTCAAGACAACATTGCAAAATCTTACTAACAAACCAGAACATTCTTTCTGAAGATTGAATACAAATGAACCAGGGAAAAAACTACTTTCTGAAAATGTCCTATTGAGGCAAGTTAGATTTAGATATACCCATTTTACTAAAGAAACACTCTATGTTCTAGGACAGGCTGCCAAACAGGCTTTTTCAGAAGGTTTGAGGGCCAGTCTCTGCCTTATTGCCAGTAATCACAAAGAAAGCTCCACTAAGAAATGGTCTTGGTCATCTGTCAGAAAAAAAGCTCAAGGGAAACCATTCCCTTGGACCAGAAAACTGAACAGTTGTAAATGTGATTACTGTGTGGTTCAAAACTTGTTGTCAAAGTTTAACATAATTCCCCTTCCATGCAAAAAGCAGCCTGTTCTACCCAGTCTGGAGGAATACCCAAATTATGGGACAATTAAGTTGTTTTCTCTGTGTGATGACTTTCACAAACTGTGAATTGTGAAGCGAATATGCAATTTTATGTTATATATTATCGCACATTGTTTGTCAAAAAAACAACAAATGTACTTATTGATGCTGCCAGTTAATTGTTCTGTATCCTTGGTAGCACTGGACTGTCAGCTAGTGAACCATGTCTTTGTTGGATAGGTGTGAAGGTAGATGTGTTTTGCTCCTACAGTCAGTGACAGGGGTGAGTGGGAAAAGATGAATACCCATTTATCTGTGGGGAGACATGAAGATCTCAGTTCACCGACACTCCCGATTTTCTGAATTCAGTGTGACAATATAATCAAAAGAAAGTTACATTTCAACAACCCTTTTAATGAGTTGTTTATTTGTTTTTGTTAGCACGTCGTCTCATACGTAGTCATGCAGAATATAAATGCTTATTGTCGTTACAGAAGCCGCTAAAAGGTGTATCTGGTCAGGGCTGGATAGTGTGGGTGGTATATGTCAGCAGGACTCTTGTGTTTGACCTGCATTGATAACCAGACGTGGTCTATCTTCACATGGTCCCTTTGGAGAGATCTGGACAAACAGTGTGTGAGGTGTGATAAGACAAGGTCAATGTTTTTCGTCTAAACTCAAATGGAGATGGAGCTGCAGTAAAAGATAATAGATTCATGTGTTGTGTAGAACATTTCCGCAGTTGAGGGGGTGGCAGTGAGAGGGTGGCAGTGAGAGGGTGGCAGTGAGGGGGTGGCAGTGAGGGGGTGGCAGTGAGGGGGTGGCAGTGAGGGGGTGGCAGTGAGAGGGTGGCAGTGAGGGGGTGGCTGTCACACAATGTCTTCCCTATATCTCTCTGTTCCATTCTACCCCTGTCCTATCATATCCTCTTGCTTCCTATCACACACATTCTCACACACACACACACGCACAGAGACATACTGTACACACACACAGACATACTGTACACAAACCTACCAGTGTCTGTAATAAGCACCAATGCATTCAAATGTTTGTTTGATCCCTAATTAGGACGATCCTTCCTTCTGCACGGTTCTACTTGCAATGAGCCGTCTACTGCCCAGTCCAGTCTTCCTACAGTTGATCTGTGGGGCTGTTTAGCCCAATCCAATAGGCACGTTCCGGTAAAACATTTTGTACGTCTTTGTTTTACATCACTGACCAGACCGCTGACCGGCGGCGTTCTGACGCCCTGAAACAGGAAGAGCTCTTGTTTCAGATGTAGCATGCTCTGAGGCGACCGGGGAAACCTCTCTGTTTCAGATGTAGCATGCTCTGAGGCGACCGGGGAAACCTCTCTGTTTCAGATGTAGCATGCTCTGAGGCGACCGGGGAAACCTCTCTGTTTCAGATGTAGCATGCTCTGAGGCGACCGGGGAAACCTCTCTGAAAGCCTGAGGGGCATTTTGAGGTTGTCATGCTATGGCACAGTGCTCAGTCTCAGAGACCATTGTGAGGAACACAGTCCATTCAAACGTACCGATTGTTGGATATCAGTACGTCACAGCCTGAAGATCTGGGTAGGAGGGTCTGACAAGCCTGCAATGTATTTTATTTGACTTCTTAATTAGTTCAAATGAAAGATTTCAACAGGCTTAGTTAGCCAGCTACAGTATCGGTCGCTGGGCTTTAGTAGAAAATACCTTTAAATTGCTTCTAAATGCTCGTCTGATCCAGCACTAAGTCATCTCAGTTTTGAGTTTCAGATGTCACAGGGTGCCATAAGTTATCCTACAGATTTTATTTTCAGTGTATTTCCCCTGAGCTGTTGGTAATCTTAGGGTTTACATTCCATCACTGTGTCTGTCTGGTGCTGTGCAGTTGCTCTTTGTTCTGTGTTGTCACTTAGTGTCACATAATAAACCTGTGCACTTCCTAAGCAATTTAGCCATCAGTAGGTTAGTTAGTTGGTTGGATTGTTTTAAACAGCTTTTTGGCAGATCATGTATACTAATGTGAAGGACAATTCATTCAGAAGTATGCACTGAAGTCATTTTGTCAGAAATTATGATATTTAGTCTTTAGTATAGACTGTAGGGATTGTTCGATAGACGATATTAGTACTAATCGCAATGGAATATACGTTATTGTGGAGAAATGTTAATCAGGATAATCCTCACATGAGTTAATTGAAAACACACTGCCAGTCGCTGAAGTGTCTCTGACTAGTTTGATTTTACAAGAGGAGCATGTCATCTCATGTTGTCCTATGCCACTAAACATCCTCGGCAATGTGTTGTCAATGAAGCTGCATTGTTCTGCTAGTGGGCTATCAAATACATGTCAAGATCTACATGTTCTTGTATTAATGCAAAAAAAGAAAAAAACTTGGATGGAATTGCTTTAGAGGAATATTGTCAGTTGGAATAAAAATCACGAGTTGGGTTTTTATTGTATAGATTTTACAGATTTATAGATTTTTATGTTGTTTTTATCCCACACCCAAAATATCTATACTAAATCTGACTGGGATTCTAGGTCGGCCATATCTAATCTGCCAGAAATGGAGGATAATTAAAGGTGTGTGTGGGTTCATTCCATTACCGCGGGAAATACCCGGTTGAAACCAGGCTGAGCTCAAACCAACCTACGATGTTTATCCTAGAACACATGCCGCTACGAGAGGTGCATGCGAACAAACTGCCAAGTGCAGGAGTCTTCTGCTAAGCCTGACTTTACTTACTTTAATCGGAATCAAATCGTGAATCAGGATCATTTGGACCAGAATCAGGGCATGAAATTCTCATATCGTCCCACCCCAAATAGAGAGTATGACCTTTCTCTGGAACAAGAACAGGAAATCCAAAGGGCATACGGGAAGTGTATTTACTATGTGACACAACTCAACAGATCCACCTGCTCCTCACACACACACACACACACATACATTTCTCTCCACTGTGACTACAGTTGTTTTACGGGTCTTTTCCCCATGTTACTTTCACTTTGTTCTGTTTGTTCTCTCCCTCTTTATCTCGCTGTTTTTCTCTTTCTTTTTCTCTCTCTGTCTCTCCCTCGTGCTCAAACTTTTTTTCATCCCCCCCCCCACCTCTCACATGTTGAGTCAGACAGAGGAAGTAAGAATAGAGCGCCAGTGCGTCGTATATATTTAGCAGTGCTTGGTCCCAGGCTTGCAGGCTCAACTGTTGGTTCGGAGAACTCAGTCCAGTGGAGCGGCACACTGGCAGTGCACTGCACTCCGCTAGGGTTGTCCACTGGATACAGCGTTTATGTGTGTGTAGAAGAGTGTTAACGCGTGCCTGTTCCCGCGGCTGTAGGTGTGTGACTCTGTGTGTGTGTGTGTGTGTAGCGGAGTGTTAACGCGCGTGTCTCTGTGGCTGTAGGTGTGACTCTGCGGCTGTGTGTGTGTGTGTGTGTAGCGTAGTGTTAACGCGTGTGTCTCTGTGGCTGTGTGTGTGTGTGTGTGTGTGTGTAGCGGAGTGTTAACCCGTGTGTCTCTGTGGCTGTGTGTGGTACAGGAGCTGCTGAGCCGCACATCGTTGGAGACTCAGAAACTGGACCTGGTGGATGAGGTTTCCTACCTGAAACTAAAGCTGGTCGGCATGGAGGAAGAACAGAACCACAAGGACAGCAGAGAGGACCAGCAGAACAAAGCTGAGGTATAGAACCATAGAATCATAGAACCATAGCACCATCGAACCATAGCACCGTAGCACAGGCCAGGAAGGGGAGATGTGTGTGGAGCAATCCCAGCCTCTGGGCTTGTTGACGGTAAAAACTGGGCCTAAGCTAATTGGCAAAAAAAACAACAACACAGAACTGGTTTCTGCACTGAGGAGACAGTGTTTCTTCACAGGTGTTGTCTCGCAGGGTCCTGTCGAGTGAGACAGTGTCGCGTCTTTGTTTCGACATGACAGGAATGTGGTGTGTAAAACAGCCTCCATCCGTCAGCGGCGCGTGTGATGTCCCAACACTTAGGCCTCTGACCCCCAGGTGTTGGTCTGTTCTCTCAGCGTTCAGCTCCACCATCCACCTACTGTGCCCTTTGACACTGGGTTCAAACCTCGTGTGGACCGTGTTCAGAGTGTGTCCGATGTGGCCCCGACCACAGAGGGCCGACAGGCCTCTCTACAGCTGTCCGATAGTTCAGCGAACATGGACTCGGAGGAGGTGATATGGAGACATGTACCTTGAGCGTGGCGAAGCAGACGAAGCCTTGGTTTCTGTTTTAGAGTCACATGGCTTGAGGGAAAGAAGCTGCTGCACTAACAAACATCCATCATGATAACAACACTGTTAAGCACGTTCTTTTGCTTTAAAGCCTTTATATTAAAGAGAAGCTGAAGGTCTTCAGAGCATGGGACACCCTAACGAGATCAAACACTCCCCCAGTCAAACTGATGGCCCCCTGCAGATGGGCTGGAAAGGTCCCCTCACAGAAGTAACTCCTCTGTGGGTCTGTCAGAACCCCTGGATATTTGTTCCTCTTTGTTTTATTTCAAATTAAAACAGCATCGTGTAGCTCGTTGATTACTTAAATCATAGAAGCTTGCTATCGAATGGCCAAGCTGGCTGCATGTTTACATGCTTTATTGACAGGTGTGTGAGGCAGGAGTTACTTGTTATATTTGTTTTGAGGTGGAGATGAGAGACGGTGTACATGATAATGGCTTGAGGTGCTGCACATTATAATGTGACAAGTATTACGTTATGGATATTGCCATCTATACATCACTGAGTTACAGAATGTGTAGATAATTATGCAGTTGTGGATATCATGTTAACTGAGTTCCATAATTGCTAGATACTTATGAAGTAGTAGATACTATGTTAACTGTGTTCCATAATGGCTAGATACTTATGAAGTAGTATATACTATGCAGGAACTTACTATACCCTTTGAACGTCTGGTAGGCCCAATATGGAGACTTATGTGAGTGTTTAGCTTGCTTTTTTTGGTGTGACTGGGAAAACATTCTCAAGGGGAAAAGAGATGGTCTTAATGGGTTCCCATGCTTTTGAAATAATGGTTCAGTTGCGGAACAATAGAATCACTTTTGTTCCAGTTAGGTTCTGTTCCTAGACATTTTCTTTTGTTATTTTCTACTTGTCTGTTCTGTTCCCTAAACCGGTTCCAACCCTGCTCTGAACACTGTTAGATTGCTGATATTAGTTCCTCTATCTAAAGCTAGTCAGACGCCACCCATGTACTTGCTGGATTCCACCTACGGTTTAATGTTGCGTAATCCCTCTGGGGAAGGGGCAGACTTGGCCACAGTCAAGCTGACAAACTACGCCAAACAATCAGCCCATTCCAGTGAAACTACAACTGCACCTCTGACTCTACTCAACGGGCCATTGTGCTGCTTTGTTCGTTGTATCACACCCAGCTGCACTTACGGCACTGAAACATGTGAGTGTGAGACCTTGAGCAAGAAAGGGCATTAGGATAGGAGAGATAAAACAGCCTTATCCTGTGGCGTTAGCAGCGTGTTAACTCTGTCTGCGCGGCTATCATGAGAGAATCTGCCCCGACGCAAACCTTCAGACTGTCTGTGCAACAAAGGCTTGCCTTGTGTTCAATAAACATGTTTTAGTATTGTAGACATGATTAGGCCCAGAAAATGTGTTATATGAAGGCTGAGAAGAACCAGATGTAACCAGAGAAGCAAAAAGTAAATGGAACCTAAACAAGAGCTGCTTCCACGCAATGGTGATGGACATGAGGGGCAGATGAGACATAATGAGGGGCGGATGAGACAGGACAAAGAGCTGATGAGATTTAATGAGGGGCAGATGAGACAGGACAAGGAGCTGATGAGACATAATGAGGGGCAGATGAGACATAATGTCCTAATATACTAGGACAGCACCGTCTCTTCACTTTATACTAGGACAGCACCGTCTCTTTACTTGATACTAGGACAGCACCGTCTCTTCACTTGATACTAGGACAGCACCGTCTCTTCACTTGATACTAGGACAGCACCGTCTCTTCACTTGATACTAGGACAGCACCGTCTCTTCACTTGATACTAGGACAGCACCAGTCTCTTGTCTCTGTTCTTAGACAACCTCTTAAAGTCCCACTGCCCTCTCCCCCACACATCCCATTGAAAATGTAATAAAAAATGTTTTATCTGTCCGGAACTTACTACCATTGAACTTGACTTTCCCCCCCAGAATTCTAGATGTTACTTTGCGGATAGCTACTTTGTGGAGTACAAAAGTTCTTGCTCTTTTAACGTTGTCCTACCTAGCAGTCTCAAGAGAGAAGACTGAAATGTAAAATTTCATGATCTCAATGCAGAGCTGGACTCCATCCCGGACGTGATGCCGTGGAAACGTGAAACCAGTCTGCATTTGTTTAATCCACAAGCCCTGTCCCTGGAAGTTACAGCTGCCAGGGTCCATGCAGCAAGGGGGAAATGGCAGAAATGTATTAGGAACATTCCACAAGTGCAAACACTTTCACTGCAGAGACCTCCCGTCCAGCACCAAGCTCAGAGTGTACCGCTATATATAGTGGAGGACGTATGTCTTATCTTTAGCTGTACTATAAGTGGAACATCAACGGGTACTTTCATATGAAACTTCCTCTGTTCGCAGGCCAGGCATTTCTGTTAGTGTGTCCAACATTTAGACATTAAAAAACCACACCTGCCCTCCTTTCTACTTAGGACACGAGAATACATCCTACTCAGCCTAAACGTTATCATTCTCGCCCAAACGATAAAGTTCCCACTTTCCCTAGTGGTACATTTTGGTTTAAATACTTCACAAATTATAATATTAGTACAGTTCCCTTTGAGCATGGATCTTTCTAAATTGTTGGTGTTCTCAACCTGAGGTAGGGTAAAGTGACAAGGCAACCAGACAAGACAGTCTTCACATATGCACTTTGAGAATTGCGAAGTAGGTCAGGAACCTGGTTTACACCGTGTGACCATGGGACAGGTTATCCACGTGAAAGATTGGCAGCGTACAAATCAGCCCCAAGGCTCGGAGGATGTTTTTTCTCTCACTCTAGCTGTAAACTCCTCCACCTAAATGTTTCCATACAAGTACAAGCATTGCATGTCATTGTGAAACTTTCATCTGCTTTCTGTGTTGTATTTTCTCCTCCCTCTCGCACAGTGTGTGGTAAATCTGATAAGCGAGCTCCAGGAGCAGATGTGTAGGTTTCAGGAGGAGATCCACACCCGCATCATGGAAAAACGGGCTTTGGAAGCCCAGGGGGAGGCCCCGGGGGACAGTGGCTCCCGCGAGACCCACGACCCGAGCCCCGACGTGGGCTTGGGTGGCTCTGACGTGGAGGAGGTTTGCTGTCGCTGTGGTGGACAGAATGTAGGCAGCAACCCACGGACGCGCCCCCCCCCCCCCCCCCCCCCCCCCCCCCC